>JALJCO010002908.1:0-7500 GCA_023101725.1 Atherinomorus stipes | reverse complement strand
ATCCTGGAAACCAGTTTAAATCTCACAGATCTGCTCCACAGGAAGTCTGTCTGAAAAACACCACAGTTTGTGACGTACAAAAAGCTCGAGACGAGTTTTATTTGTTCAGAGACGCTGGAGTTCCCGCTGTGACGTACCTGTTTAGTCTGAAACCAGCTCTCAGTTTACAGCTATTTTCAGCAGCGGATGAAAACGGAGAACGTTGCCGTCTCACCTGGACTGGGCCAGTTAGATGACGTCTCCTCGTCAGCCAAATGTTCATGTCTTTTTACTTCCCCAACGTTTGGTCCCGTTTGAAACTAGACAGCTTTTGGAAATCAATATTCAAAACATTGTCAGATGTTTTACAAATGGCCAGAAATCCCTCTGTGATCTCTGCAACGTCTGGTGTAAGACCGCAGGACATCAGCCTAAAGGCCTTTACACACCTACTCCGAATATTTCGTCCGAAAGATTCGCACGGCAAAAGCTTCAATCAAGTTAATATCAAGTCAACGGGAGTGACAAAATCCCGTCTTGTGATTTTGCGACGTTTATTTTTTCCAACTGAGGTCGATTTTCTTAATATTCGCATCCAACAGATACACAATCCACCAATCAGAGAAGGCGCTCTGACCGTCACAGAGCCCTCTCTGATTGGTGGATTGTGTATCTGTCGCAAGCAAAAAGAGAAAGGAAAAAGAGAGAGGTGCCGCTTGGTCGCTGCTACTGCATCACTATGGCTCAGGTGTTATCACCTTCGTGTTGCAGCGTCTTGTTTGGCAAACGGGGGGGGGGGGTGTCACAGCTGAAGTAGCAGTGTTTGCCCTACATTTTGTAGCTGTTCCAGATTATTATCTACAGGTGTTCCATTTAAAATCCCCATTTGGCTCCTCCACGGTGAGATCAGCTCCGTCACTGCTGCATGTGCTCACGTTCCTCTGGAATAACGGATGCCAGTTTGTTTTTACATCTTCGTAATTTCGCGTCGGAGCAGGAGTGTATAAACAAATGCGTTGATATTTCTCCCCCGAATTATTCACAATTTTGTGCCATTTATTCGCATCGTTCCCGGTGTGAAAAGGCCTTTAGTCACAGGGCACAAGAAAAATGGCTTTTGGGACTTTAATTGCCAGGCGATGATTCTCCTTAATGGAAGGATCAGTTTCCACCAACTTTAGGATGTGGATTACAGTGTTTGGTGCTAGAGAGCATTTGCTTTTCTACAAGAGGCTGCGTACTGGAATTGTATGTTACCTGGAGTCCATTTTTGAGCTATATGGAAAACTGGAATGTCACCACTGTTGATATTTTTCAGGACTGACCTTGTATTATCCTAAAAATCATGTTTTTTTGTTTTATTTTTGTTTTTTTTTATTGATTTTTCACAGATTTACTTATGTTTAGCACCAGTTAACATGACGACATGACTCATTCAACTTTTAGTTCCCTCTGGATTTACAATGTATGCAAGATGTAAATTACAACATCTGCAACGCTTTCAGAAATTTTCACATCCAAAGAGCAAATTCAGAATTTGGCCAAATTCAGCATTTATAAACGGTTGCTATGGCAACCAACTACCCCAGGATCCATAGCGGAGGAAGACAAGAAAACAAGGTTTGAACTCTGAGCATCAGTTACTCCAGGATGTAGAACAGCTCGTTTTCTCTCACACTTTTATACGTCAAACTTCAAGTTTTCCTCCTAGAACCTGTGAAGCCAGAGATCCCTCCACCTGCCCCCCAGGACGCGATGTTCACAGCTGATCCCTCAGCAAACAGCAGAAACTCGCTGGCAGCTTCCAACATCGAGGAAGGAAATCTGTTTGGCAAAGCCAAACATTTTAGCTTCGGTTCGTCTTAGAGCGGTGGTTCCCAGACATTTTCAGCCACGACCCTTAAGATGAAATACATCCGTGCTCGTGACCCCCGCAGTGACGGAGTGGATTATTGTGTGACGCATGTATCGGGTCGTCCTGTGTCCATCCTCGTCACGTGAGGCTGGAAACTGTCAGAATCTTCATTAATCAGGAGGAAAAAGTAGATTTTGGTGGATTATGTTAACAGCAGTGGAAAAAGCACCCAAATGCAGAAATTCAGCTTTTCTCACAGAGGTGGGGCCAAATCGGGATTTGTAATACAGTACCTGTTATAACTTTGTTTCTGGACACCAAATGATAAAAAAAATTCTACATGTAAGGATTGAAAACTATCAGAAACTTCATAAATAAGGATAATAAATGTTTTCTGGTGGATTCGGTTCACTGCTGTGGTGAGACACCTACATGCCCAAAATCAGCTTCTCTCACTGAGATAATGCCAAATTCAGATTTTTTACATGGTATTAGTAATAACTTAGTCTTAATTTAACAGATTAATCTCTTTGCAATAACACGTTCATTTTGATAGTCCTAAAATCTCCAAATTTATTTGATAAATGTGGGCTGCGTTTTTGCTTGTTAAATGATGTGGCGACCTCCTGAAATCACCCTGTGACCCACATGGGCGTCCACACCATTTTCCTCTGAAAAACTCAGCATTTTTTTCCTTATCGGTACTGATTTCTTCTTTTCTGGTTCGGAGCTGTGGAGCGCTTTCACACCAGTTTGGACCAATCAAACGTTCCGATTAGGGCTGAATGTTTTAGCGTTTTTTTTTAAATTGAAATTACAGTAGAAAACGTTATTAGCAAAGCAGAGCGATTTAGAGTCACACAGCGTCTGATACACGTTTCACACCTGCAACAACAAGTCCGACTTCCTGTCACCAGGCATCTAAACGTCCCGCGATACTGAGCTGTGAAGTCTCGTCCTTTATTTTTTTCCTCTTTCTTAACGCGAACAGGAGGTCGTAGACAAACAATCAATCATATTGGTTAATTTACATGCGTGCCCACCACAGGATGTTAAACTTGTCCAAAATCAACAGTTTCAACCGTCACACTCAGCTTCATCTAGGTATGTGATCCATTTAGCCCAGAAGTCTTTTCCCTTTTCCTTCTGTAATCTCATGGAAAAAGTTAAACTTTCCATATTGTGTATGTCATTCATTATATTTTTCCATGGATGTATCGCAGACTCATTTTAAATAAATGACTGAAACTCAGAGACAAAAACATGGAGGACAGAAAACAATCCAACATCAGTAAGACGTTTTAATGAGTGCAGTCGCTCTGAATCTTCTCAAAGTTCAGATCTCAGATGAAGTGTTGATGTTAATAAAAGCTGCAAAGAATCTTGATCCATTTTAGGGCTGTCACAAACGATTATTTTGATAATCAATTAGTCGCCAATTATTTTGTCAATTAGTCAACTAATTGGATCGTACGAAAATTGCAGCGTATTTACAGTTCCAGTCAAAAGTTTGGACACTTTCTGATTGAATCTAATGGAAAACTAAGGGTGGGAAAAAATATTGATACACTGAGATATGGTGATATTTTCATATGCCAATATCATATTGATATTTAAAACGCAGTATCGATCTAATTTACAAACGAAATCTCGCAAGATTTTGTCGTTCTGTTCTGTTACGAAATCACATGGGTTTTGGTGAAATCTTGCGAGATTTCATTGGTAAAATAGATCAATACCGCATTTTAAAATATCAATATGAAATCTGCATATGAAAATGTCGCAATGTTTCAGAGTATCGATATTTTTTCCCACCCCTAGGGAAAACGTGTCCAAACTTTTGACACGTAGTTGTCAAAAGTTGTCAAAAACTTTTGGTAGTGTCTGTGTTTAGTTATGTCAATGAACTATTCAAAAAAAAAGATGACCAGACAGAAAGACAGACTGGGCAGTGGAAGGTACAGAGGCAGTTTAGAGGGAAAAAACAAAGCTTAAAAACAATAAACGATGAGTTGATTATGAAATTAGTCACCCACTATTTTTGATAGTTGACGATTAGTCAATTAATTGACTAATTGTTGCAGCCCTAATCCATTTTAAGCCGTAATACGACTCAAGACGGCAGATTCAGCTTCAGCTGGACAGAAGCTGGAGTTTAAAAGATAAAATCAGAATATTTGTCAGAAAAATCAGTTAGATTTTCTTCTCTATTGTTCAGTTCTGGTTCAAACTCGGGAGAAAAGTGGCGACCGATGTTCTGGTTAAAATGAACAGAGTGTGGGCGTAGGCTAACCTGGTCGGTGATGTCACACCCCTGTCTCCCATCCCGGCCTTTTACCGGGACGTAACGGAACAAAACAACCATAATATTGACCCAACTTGGGTTATTTCCAACCTGCAGTTTGATGTAAATGAAGCTGCTGGAGGCGGCGTTGTTTTTAACCACAGGTTTCCTGCGTCTGCTCTCTCCCCAGTACGCCATCGTCTTCAAAACGCCGGCCTATCACAGCACAGACATCGACCGTCCCGTCACCGTCTTCTTGCAGCTGAGGAGGAAGAAGGCCGGCGACAGCAGCGACCCCAAACAGTTCACCTACGTCCCACAGATCCAAGGTCAGGCGGGAACCCCCGAGAGGAAGACGTCGCTGCACTTTCACTCCTCACCGACTCACTCACATCTTCATCACGCAGTGATGATGAAGATGAAACAGGATCTTTACTCCCACGAAGCTCTGACGCGTCGTTTCCTTCGTCTCCTGCTTGTTTCAGACAAAGAGGAGGTGCTGAGGAAGAAGCAGAAGCCTCTGCCTCACTATGAATCCTGGAGAGGAGGAGGAGGAGGAGGAGGAAGAGGAGGGGGAGCTGGAGGGTTTGGTGGAGGAGGAGGAGGAGGAGGCGGAGGAGGAGGTATGGATCTGATATTGCTTTTATGCAGAGATCACTGAGGTATGGATCGTCAGTTAAAGCTGCTGGTGTGTCTCCAGGGTTCCAGTTCCCCCCGCAGATGAACGGAGGCGGCGGAGGGGGCGGAGCTTATTTCACAGGCGCCTTCACAGGCTTCTCTGCAGGGGGAGCTCAGATGTCGGGCTCCGGCCCGTCGTCGGGTGTGTCCGAGCCGCAGGGCAGCGCAGCGACGGCGTCGCCGCTGCAGCAGCAGCTGCTCCAGATCGGTGAGAAGCGTCGGCTCGCACGTTCGCTCCGCTTTGCTGTTGATGTTTACAGATGTGCTGTGTTCCAGCCGCCAGCCTCAGCAGCAGAGTGTCCCAGAGCGCCCGGCAGACCGCCGCCGCCCTGCTGCAGTACTGCAGCACCGGGGACGCCCGCGTCCTCCTCGCCCTCCAGAGACACCTGTGTGGCATCCAGGATGCCAACGGAGACACGTGAGTCTGCTTTCACTCCCTGTCCTGTCCAGGAGGTCACCTGCAGCCATTTTCAATCGGATTTTCAATCGGTTTTCAATCGGATCGTCTATCGGCGATCGAAGGGAATGATCACAATCATTTTTCAAATGGCGATCTTTAATTAATTTATTGCCATAAGATGTTAAAGAAAAACTCTCTAGAAGTTCGCTCTACTGTACGGCTACTTAAATGTTTCTAGTGGAGCACCGTGTCCGCGTAGCCCTTTGATCTGCACGGCTAAGGAGTGAATATTAAAGGAATAGTACACCCACAGAATGATGTTCCTCCATTTTCTACTATACTTTTTACTCTGGATCACTTTTTTAATATCTCAAATGCAGCTGGAGATCGGACAGGTTTTGGCTTTCCCCCAGCTCAGTTCACCATCATACCACCTTCATTATACCACCTTCCCATCTACCCACAACAAACACATATCTACCAGTTTTATCTTTAACAAACTTTTCAAGATCAAAGGGAATGCGTCTGTGTATCATATTAGCTACTCCTCTTCTGGCTGTGCCATAAAATATGTGCTGATGCTTATTTTCCAAGTTTCTCATGCTCTTTATTATTTAAATGTGTTTCTTCAAGAATATTATATCCTCTTCATTTTTTAATTTTTGCACGTTTTTCCTTTTTATACAATTATTAAGGCCATTTATATTTTGTGACACAATTCTTATTTCACTCATTCTTTATTTTAAATCAATAGTCAACCCGTCTTTGTTTGTCTGCATCTCTGTCGCTCTAAGCACAAAGTAAACAGTGAATTTCTTCTTCTAAGCGTGCATTAGGTAGGTGCTGAACGCTGCGGCTTCCATAGTGTTGTGAACTTGCACGATTGCGTGAATAGAAAGTGCACTGCACTACTGTTTAGACTATAAAATATACTAAATGATGTGGTTTCCAGTAACTTATGGAGGCCCCTTTGATTATTTGGACAGAGTATGGAGGAATGTTGCCAAGTTTTTGTGGACTTTTATGGACCTTTTTGGTTTGAGCCCGCCGGTCACCTCGGGGGAAAACGAAAACCCCCCGATCTCCGGCTGCATTTGAGATATTAAAAAGTGCTCCAGTCTTGCTCAGCATGAGGGTGAGTAGAAAATGAACGCATCATTCTGTGGGTGAACTATTCCTTTAAATCTTTCTCCCCCTAACTCTTAATTAGACCGTGTCGTCTTTTTTTCCTTCTCACTTTTTTCAGAGGTGTGTGCCATGGACGCAGGCTCGCTTCGTCTCCTCTGTTCTTCATCTTCTTGCTTGTTTACCAAACACATCCCTGCGCCACAAGTGGTGCTACATTATCTTTCTTTTTAGTCACAAAAGAAGTAATTCACGCATATATTTGAACAATAATTTTATTAAATTGAAACATCAGCGCAAATTAAATATTCCTAACAAAAACCCAAACCAAAATTAAACCTTGAGCCTCAGACACTTCTGTCTTACACAGACAAAGTAAATAAGTAAATAAAGTGACTGCTTACAGCGGAAATCATTCACCAAGAGGAGGCAGACGTGGCGTAAAACCACCAGGCGAGGGTTTTTTTTTTTGGTTCTTTTTTGTTTTTTTAATGATGGTGTGACTGTGCACGGCCTCTAAAGTGATCAAATAGATTGAAGATGGCCGATTTTCCATCCCTACCTGACGTCCTGCTGGACAGAACCGATGAGACCGCTGAGCCACCAACAGGGAGCTGACATTTATGACACTTAAGATGAGCTAATTAGAGCTTCTCGTCTACGTTTACTAGAGTGACAAGGTCCTAACAGGTGTTTTTTCCCCTGTAGGCCGCTACACCTGGCCATCATCCACCAGCAGACAGGTGTGATCCAGCAGCTGATCCACACTCTGCTCAGCAGCCAGCAGCAGAGCATCCTGAACACGACCAACCACCTGCAGCAGGTAAACACAACACACACCTGCAGCAGGTAAACACACACACACCTGCAGCAGGTAAAAACCACACACACCTGCAGCAGGTAAACACAACACACACCTGCAGCAGGTAAACATAACACACACCTGCAGCAGGTAAACACAACACACACCTGCAGCAGGTAAACACAACACACACCTGCAGCAGGTAAACACCACACACACCTGCAGCATGTAAAAACCACACACACCTGCAGCAGGTAAACATACACACACACCTGCAGCAGGTAAACACAACACACACCTGCAGCAGGTAAACACACACACACCTGCAGCAGGTAAACACAACACACACCTGCAGCAGGTAAACACAACACACACCT
>JALJCO010002903.1:0-55552 GCA_023101725.1 Atherinomorus stipes | reverse complement strand
AGGAATGACTTGTTCAATAAAACATCAATTGATCTTACAGTTTTTCTTTTTTTAATGAGAGCCAGTTCTACCTTTTGTTTCTCTAACCCTCACCCTCTAAGGAGGAGTTAACACAAATTCAGATGCTGTCCATGTCTACATATGTGACTGCAGTGATGATGAAAGAGACCAGTGGACACTCAGGTTACCATAATGGATTATAGAACAGGACTGCTGTTGTTAACTATCTGCTGGACAGAGGAAGATTACATTTGATCTTGTTCAAACATTTTTTGTTTGATTTATCAACATAATGCATGAAACGTAGTTTTCTTTATTTTGACAGGTGTTGATGGTCAGACTCTGACAGAGTCTGAACCAGCTGTAAAAAGACCTGGAGAATCCCACAAACTGACCTGTACAGCCTCTGGATTCACCCTCAGCAGCTACTACATGGCCTGAATCAGACAGGCTCCTGGAAAAGGACTGGAGTGGGTTGCTTACATCGGCACTTCCAGTTCTCCAATCTATTACTCCCAGTTGGTCCAAGGCAGATTCACCATCTCCAGAGATGACTCCAACAGCAAAATTTATCTAGAGATGAACAATCTGACAACTGAGGACACAGCAGTGTATTACTGTGCAAGAGAAACACACAGTAAGAGACACAAATAGAAGACTGGTACAAAAACTGCTTTCTGTATTTACCAATTAGGAATCTCCAAAACATCATGATCAGTAGAGAAAAAATAAAAATAAACATCCCAAACATTAAAGGTTGAATATGGAACATTTTTATTAAAAGCTATATATTTAAAAAAAAAAAAAAAACCTCCACAGGTCGTTTGGGGGTGTGCAGAAGGAAAAAGCAGTTTTTGCAATGGTTGAATGGCGTGGCCTTAGGGACACATTATTCGAAATTAAAAGGATCTACAGAGGGTTAAGACCATTTCAATGAAAAATTCAGTTTGCACGGTCTGTATCTGTTTTTCCACCTCAAACCATTTACAGTTACTTTGATGGAACACAAAGAAATATAGTTTACTATTAAGTTTATCTTTTAGTTACATGTTCTAAGAAAATTCTGTTCTCTGCCATTTATACACTTCCAGTGGCTTTGTCATGCGAGGAGCTAAATTATATATAAGACACTTGGGTTTGTTTCATACATTCAACATTATTTTTTTTTTCTTAAAACAATATAGAAGAGAACTAAAAGAGCATAGTGTAAGGCTTTTATATTTCAGACAATAAAGATAAATGGTATCTGACAGACTTGTATCAGTTTTATTTAAATATTCATTGTTACACGTAGTGTACCTTTTAGAAGAGAATTTCTCCTTTAAATCTCTGACATTCATGAATTAAAAACCGGCTGTAGAATGATTCACAACTATTTATGCGATTGCTTTTGCTGTTATGTTCATTTAAGTTTAGGTTTACTATTAAATAAAAAGATACATAATTTTTGTCATGTAATTCTGGTAAATCCCTCAAACTGAGAAAACTAAACCTAACCTGCGGTAGAAATTTTTTGGCTAAGTCTGCTCAAGCTCGATCTTTCCTGTGAGGAGGAGTCAATGCAAAACATGCTTGTTAATCAGCAATACATATGTAACTGCAGATGGATGTCAGACAGGAGTGAACACGAAGTTTAACATGATGGAGTTAAGAACAGGAATGCTGCTTATTGTTGTATTCTGTGCAGGTAAAATGTCACATTAATCTTTATGAATGTGTAGCAGGGTTGGCTTCTGTTATGTAAGATGTTTCCTTTGGTTCAACAGGTGTTGATGGTCAGAGTCTGGCACAGTCTGAGCCAGTGGTGAAAAGACCTGGAGAATCACACAGACTGACCTGTACAGGCTCAGGATATACATTTAGTGACCACCGTATGCACTGGGTCAGACAGGCTCCTGGAAAAGGCCTGGAGTGGATCGCTTACATCAGTAACCCCAGTGGGAGTACACAACAATATTCACAGTCAGTTCAGGGCCGGTTTACCATCTCCAGAGACAACAGCAAACAGCAGGTGTATCTGCAGATGAACAGTCTGAAGACGGAAGATTCTGCTGTTTATTATTGTGCTCGAGAAGCACAGTGACTGAAGCTGTTTGAGCAGCTGCACAAAAACCTGCTGCCAGTCTGAAGAAGTTTGATGGACTTGATAATGAATTGACTCTGCTTTTACAAGAAATATTTTCTTCTTTTGACGAAAGACTTAGTCTGGGGGAACGTCTGGCCCATCTTAATCCTCAACTCACTTTTATACTTTCTCTCTCTCTCTTGCAGTGTTATTGTCTGTCCTGAGATGGTAACCCAATAATAATAATTCTTATTTGCTAAAAATAAAAGACATATATGGCCTTCAGAGTCATAGACTCATCCTACTAATGGCTAGGAAATATCAACAGCTATTCTGTCAATCATAATTAAAAGTCAGATAGGCATCAGTTCATTCATGACTCCTCTGGAAATCTTTCCAAATCCTACATTATTAAACCAAGCTGTTGTTTTATTTCATACACTGAGTCTGCAACTAATGGCACATTAATTCTTCTTCTTCTTCTTCTTCTTCTTCTTCTTATTATTATTATTCAGATTCTTGTTCTTATTCTTCTTATAAGTATTATTGCTATAATTCTTATATAGCCGTTATTATGTGTGGACTTAATTGGAATTCATTAATCAATATTAAGTCTTAATTTTCATGCAAGTAGTTTCACATGCAAAACTTTAACCTGCTGGATATGTCTATCAATAACATAAATATAAGAACGACCATAAACATTAAGACAATAGTATGGAGGGTAATAGAAAATGGCTTATGTTTTAAAATGCCAGCAGTAAAACTAGAAAAAAACCTAAAGGGAGAGATGAACGGATGCTTCAGAGTTAAACATATGATTTTTATCCTCTTTTTCTTTACCTCTAAACATGTGGAATGATGACACAGAGAAAATGTGTCTTTAGGACCACATCCGAGTATTTACAAAACATATTCCTACACAGAGTTAATGGATTATTTGCATTTTTAAAATTTTAAAAAAATTTGATCATGAATTCAACTAAATGAGTTAAATTTTGATACTTTTATATAGCTACGGTTTATTTATTGTTCAAGTAAATATTTCCAGTCATTTCTTCATTCTAAACAACATCAAAAACAACAAAAACTGTAAATGAAGATTTTCTGTTCAGTGTTTGATGTATTTTTTTTTCAGCATTTGTTTTTTTTATTTCTTTAGTCAATGAAGTTTTTGATGTTCTCAGTCTCTCTATATTTCTTTGTCCATCAGCAAAATTTGACAGCAGATTCATCTAGATTCAAATCCACTTAGGTCACAGAACCATCATATGCAAATTCAGTGGTCTATTTCATCCACATGTAAAGACTTCACTTGGAGACGAGGTTCCAGAGGATCAGAAGCTCAACCCTTCAACTTCAACATCATGATTTCTGCCGCTCTGTTGCTGCTGTTGGCAGCTGCATCCTGTGAGTCTTTTCAGTATTACAGTATTTGTCACAATTTATAGTTGTTCCTTTTTCGATGATAATAAATCATCATACAACTCTTATATTTCACAGGTATAAAGTGTGAAACACTGACACAGCCAGCCTCCATGAATGTGCAGCCAGGTCACCGTCTGACCATCACCTGTCAGGTCTCTTATTCTTTGAGCAGCTACTACACAGCTTGGATCAGACAGCCTGCAGGAAAAGGACTGGAATGGATTAGTAGGGACACAACTGTCAAAGATTCATTAAAGAGCAGGTTCAGTGTAAACATGGACTCTTCCAGTAAAACAGTGACTCTGAATGGACAGAATGTGCAGCCTGAAGACACGGCTGTCTATTACTGTGCGAGAGCGCCACAGTAACACAAACCATCATCGGACCTGAACAAAAACCTCTCAGAGCTTGAACTCATGTAACATGAACCCACCAGAGGGGGAGCTCTAAGACCACTAATGCTTTAACAAACCCCAATGTCCCCCAGTTGAGGGACTTTGAGACTCACTGCAGCAAAAGACACACAGTGCTGCACTAATTATGTAGCAATGTAGTCATACCATACATCAAATTAAACAGGAGAAACTCAGCTACAAGCCCATATTAGTCATTTTTACATACACCAAACACAACTCAAACACCAAACATATTAATGTTTAAATATCAAAATCTAAACAACGTCCACCCACTCTGCACATTCCCATCGCTACCTCCCTGATACTTAAAGATAGACAAACAAGCAGCATATCATACTAAAGCTAAGATTCTGACGATTTCAACAGTATTATTGCCCTCCAACAAAAACTCAGTGAACCAGCAGCTAAAGAATACAAACGAAAAAAAACACTTACTCAGAATGACTAACCGAAATTCTGTCTGACCTTTGTAATTATGTGATGAAAACTTGTAATTGAGAGCAAAAAAGCTGGATTTACTCAGTCCAACATGTCCCCATTTGTTTCCAATTTTTACCAACTTCAATCTAACTTCACTTTTGTTTCTGGGGGGCTTCCTATTGGATGAAAGTAAAAAAAAGTTTGTTTCGTGTTCAATGTATTTGCTTCCTCATAGTAAGCCAGTCCTGTATCTGACATAGATTTTGGTATGACCCCTGAAATCTGTTCGCTCCAACGGTTCAAAGGAGATATCAATCATCCAAACTGACCAAACCACTGCTGAGATATAAGCCTGTGTATGTACTTGTCAGAATTGGGCGTAAACTTACCTTACGCAAAATGGCGCATGGTGCATGCAGTGGAGGAGAGTTGAAGAAGTTTAGCTGTCTTTTTGGTTTGTTTTAGAGAGAGTTTGACCATTTAAGCCAACAAAAATGGCAGGACGGTGTTCAAAATCACTTTCTATGTAGGAGGTGCTACATATTTTACTTGAGGAGAATCAAGAGGACCTGTTTCAGCTGCAGATTCCTCATCTGACAATAAAGATTTGTTTCAGGACTCAGAAAGCTGCAGTGATTACGAGCCTCCAGAAATGTACAATCCAATCCATTATTTACTAAGCAGATATCTCATAAGATTTTTTTCTGTATTTTTAGTATACATATATATATATATATATATATATGCCTGTGTGTGTATGTGTGTGTGCGTGGGTGAGTTTTTGCAACATTGCGGGGACCATGTTCTGGATTTTTACCATCACCGTGGGGACGTCTTGCCCTTGTGGGGACATTTTCCCGGTCCCAATGGGTACGAACCCCATTTTGATGGTCAAGATTAGGTTTTAGAATTAAGTTGCAATTAGATTTTGGTTAGGATTGGGACAAGGGTTAGGTTTAGGCAATCAGTTATGCGCGTTAGGTTTAGGGTAAGGGGCTAGAGAATGCATTATGTCAATGGATATACCCCACAGGGATATAAAAACAAACATGTGTGTGTGTGTGTGTGCATGTGTGTGTGTGTCAGTCAGTGTTGTTTTTGGCAGCTATCTGAGTTTTAGTCTTAGTCTTAGTCTTTCTGACGAAAATGCTTATTAGTTTAAGTCATATTTTAGTCATTTCTGTATCTGATAGTTTTAGTCTAGTTTTAGTCGACGAAAATCAAAAAGGTTTTAGTCTAGTTTTAGTCGACGAAATTAAAAACGTTTTAGTCTAGTTTTTGTCAGGTAGGCTATATTTAAAAAAAAAAAAAAAAAGAATAACTGGCCACTAAGGAGACCATGCTGCCGGTTACATTTGAGCATATAGGTTTGTATATGACAACAGAAAGAAAGACTATGTTCCATTGCAAGTGAAGACAGCAGTTAATGGTGAGGGGAGTGAGTTGCGTTGTCTTGTATTATAATCATGTGGCACCTGAAAGTTTAATTTTGTTGTTTTATTATATTGTGTATCTTTTCTTTACCTGCCAAGGGACTGCTGATGCTAATTAGCTTACTAATGACAATTCAACATGTTGCTATATGTTCATTAATATGTACTGTCCCTGTCAAATAAAAAAGTTTGAAGATAGAATAAATTTTAAAGCTTCTCATAAAAATACTGAATGCAAAAACGTTTTTGACACACAAACCATTAATTTATTGCAAAATTAAGGTAAAATATAGGGCTGCAAATATCTTAAATTACAAACCATTTGGGAGTCGAAACAGCCGGCTCTTTAGGAACCGACTCAAAAGAGCCGACTCTTTAGGAACCGACTCAAAAGAGCCGACTCTTTGGGAACCGAATCAAAAAGACCTGCTCTCTGAAAAGAGACGAACTTCCCACCGTTTGAACAGCGCAGCCAAGCAGTCGGCGTCTGACCGCAGCTGTTCACCAGAGTCCCTCAGCAGTTCAGATACCCGACGGTAACACGCAAAAACGCTGTTTAGCAGATAGAAATGACAAAGATTAATATCATGGTTAAGGTGTGGGCGGATATTTATGTAGTTCGGGCGGGTGGCGGTGAGAATATGTTTCTTTTTCGTTGGACAAGACGCGTTTTAAACATCAAACGTTGGGATCGTTTCCAGATCAGGCAGAGACAGAGGCACTGCTGGTGATGGGAACAGCGAACACTGTTACAACCAGGGATGATGATCTTTTATGCTGGAATCTCTGAATCAAATAGATAAAGCCCCTACGTGGCAAAATGACAGAGACTGCTGTGAATTTAAGATATTAATGTGCGACATGCGGGTCAGGTTTGACAGGAAGAGCCGCGGTTCGTGGGTCTCGGTTCGGGCAGATGCGAGTAAGGATACAACTACTTTTAAACTTTTGACAGACAGATAAATGCAGAATAGGTACATTTCCTGCATTATGAACGTCTGACAGACCGGAGATTCAGATTTTCGTCCAGTCTCGTCTCGTCAATGAAAATTTACACACGTCCCGTCATGTTTTAGTCATCAGAGAGACATGTTTAGCTCGTCATCGTGTCGTCATCGTCATGAAAAAAAGGGGCGTCAACGAAATGATTTAGTCATCGTCATCGTTAACGAAAACAACACTGGTGTCAGTGTCCTTCCAGTCTGAGTGCAGGGTGCTGCTGCTCTGTCTGCTGTACACAGTGCTGACAGTGAAGAGTCTGGTGTACTGTGGTGGACTGCTGATGATCATCAGGAACAAGGGACCATCCACCAACTTCACACATGCTGACTGATGGTTTCCTGCTCAACTTTTCTCTCCATCAACTTCATCCAATCACCTTGATCAGGATTTATGAATATAACATGTTTTAGTTAACTAATAACTTCTATTTTAATTCATGTTTTACAGAATTATTTTCTGAATTTAGAAATGTATATTTACATTTGGTGTCATGAATTGTGACTTCTAAAGGACAGTTTTTTCTTAGTTTGTTTTTGCCTTCACTCTTAATTTTTGGTATTTCATTTTCATTTAATTCATTTTCATTAATTAACAACTTATTGTAAACAAAATACAATAAAAACTAATTTGTTCAAAACTATTTCATGAAAGGATTTTCTTGCATGTCACAATATATTTCATTACTCTATTGAGTTTGTGAACAATAATATTCAATCAAAAAACATATAAAATATATTTTCAAAAGACTGAAGTTACACAAAATAAATAAATGATAAATAAATAAAATTGATAAATAAAGGCAGAATAAAGATCAACATAAAAAAAAAAAAAACTAACTAAAATGTGACCCTCACTCAGTTGTTGGGATTTTGTTTCACAGTCTTGGAGTTTAAAATGCAATATCCTGGTTCCCTTATAAATCTGATCTGTGGAAGTTTTAACCCTAATCATCTGAGGGGGTTGCGGCTCAGAACTAAAATTTCTGGCTGGTAAAGTGGATTTAGATCATGAAGTATTTCATGGTTCAGTAATGAGTGAGCAAACTAAAACAGCTGGACTGAAAAAGACCCTTAATGCACTGTTTGAAGTTCAGGTGTTGATCAACAGCATGTGGCCAGATTTTCCGCTAAGTGCTTTTAATCAGTGAAATAAGGCATCAGTTTGCTTCAATCTTTGTTTAATTTCAGGATATAAGAGGACATCTGGTTGGCAGGAAGTCATTAATGCAGAAAATCCAGATTGTTCTGATCTTCACTTCTAACCAGATACATAACAGTCATCAGTAAAGCTAAAACACAGGACTAAAATGACTAACAACGCACGCAAGGTTTGAGCCCTGTGGGACTCCATAGAACATGAGAACAGCTGAAGAACTGAAGCTGTCAACAGCAACTGTCTGATAATTACGATGGAAACCAGTGGAGAGCAGGACCACAGAGATCAAATCAGTTTAAAGTCAACTAAATGAAAATTAAGCTCTGACTGAGATGAACAGATTCGCCTGGCAGCTCTGCAGGAGGTTTTATATCAACTATCACCTGAAATAATGAGACCTGAGCTGAACCAACATGGACGTCCTGTCCTGCTTTTTTCTGAGACGAGTGAAACAACATGACTTGTTTGTGTCAGTGGTTTATGTTTCTGTCTCAGTGTGGTTTGTGTCGCTCCGATGAACTAGAGGTTTAGTTGGCTGCAGTCTTTCTTATGAAAGTTGGAAACTCTTTCATGGCAGTTACTTTAATTTTTTTTTTTAGAAAAACAACCTGAGAACACGAGGTTTGAATTATTTATAATAATAAATAAATGAATAACTTTATTGCAGACACAAGTCCATATAACACACACATACAACACACAAAATAAATAGCATAAAAAAGAAGATACCTAATACAGATATGACTATGCATTAAAAATCATACAAACTATTGTACCAATGTCGTCTCAATCTAGATGTGAATCGCCAGCAGCTTTTCAGAGGGCTGACAAAGGCTTGTATAATATAATTGTCTGACTTCTCCAGTCGGTACATAAAACTTAAAATCAGCTGCCTTAAGAGGGCCTCAAGAGTCGGCACATTTTCAGACACAAATAATTGACTGGCACTATCCCACCTAGGAACACAAAGCAGCAACCTCATAGCATCGTTGTAGACGACCTTGAGTTTCTGCATACTTTCCTTCCTGTAATTTGACCACAGTTGAGCCGTATAAAATGGTGTAACATACTGTATGTTTTGAACAGGGAGAACTTCACAGAATCAGAGCACATATTAAACTTCCTTCTCAGCGTGTTAGCCTGAGCAAAGATTATACAACACTGTCGATGGATGTCTTTATCATCCCTCAAGTCATCACATATCGCATGACCCTAATATTTAACTTCCTCACACACAACCAAAGGATAGTTGGACAAATAAAAGGTGGGGACATTTTTTTTGTCCCCAGCACTTCTATCATTACTTGTGTTTTCTTTGTATTATATTTAATGTCATAATCTATGCCATACCTGTGAGCACACCTTCAACATTTGCTGTAGTTCAGCACTATATGGACTAAGCAAGACCAGATCGTCCGCATACATAAGGTGACAGGCAATACTCCCCACAAGACAACCAGTTTTTATTTTATTTAACTTATAAGATCCGTACAAACATTAAATTAAACAGGGGACAAAATTCCTCCCTGACAAACTCCATTCCTGACAAGAAATGGAGACGACACTACATTATTCCATCTGACCTGAAAGGTTTGATGGCCGTACCAAAAAATTCAATCTCTCACTAAAAATTTAGAAACACCTCTATGTAAGAATTTAAAAAATAATTTCTCATGATTAATTCTATCAAATGCCTTAGATGCATCGATAAAACAAAAACACTGAAGATCAAGGCTTGTATACCTACTCTTTGAGTGCAAATATATACAAGTCAGCCCCGTATTTTCTTTTAAAACCAAACTGGTTGTCAGCAGTAAAAACAAACATTTCTAGTTTGTCAGAAGTATTCTCTCCAGTACTTTAGACAAAATACTGCAAAGCTACTGGGCGATAATTGTCTATACTGTTAAGCCTACTGGCCTTATCCTTCAGCACAGGCACCAACATTACAGACATGATGGAGTTAGGCAGAACACCATGAACCAAAAAATCCAGTGAAGCACATGGACAACAGCGGCCGAGTCTAAAACTGGCATACTTTAAATGTTGTACAGTGATGCAGTCCATACCACAGGCTTTGTTAAGATCCAATGCGTTTATGGCATCCTGAACCGTGTCTGTCCCCACTATCATGACAACAGTGAGAGAAGTATGGTCAGGATTGACAATACAGTAACTGGGTTGCCTTGAACACAATTAAAAAGGTCAAAATAGTGCTTGTGCCATACCTCAACAATTTTGATGACTAACACCTTCAATATCAGATGGAAGGGGGGGTATTATTATTCAAGGCCCTGACCGCTACATGGCACACAGTTGGATGTTATGGTGTACGTCCTTACAGTTCATACCTGAGCACATTAAAGCCTCCTTAGGCAATGCAATATTATTTAACAGGCTGTCTGTTGACAACAAATATCCAGCCATATCTTCTTCACTTAGTTTTGTCCAATCCAATTTACATGAGGGCACAGCATTACTATTGCTGGGGGGAACATTTTCAACATTCAACTGTGCAGCAACAGGTATGTGATCAGAGGTTGCAAGACCATAGCATATCTCCACATTTTCCAGTGTATCATGAGCATCAGCAGTAGCCACAATATGGTCTAACCAAGACGTTGTGTGCCATGCATCACTGACATAGGTAATACTTGTATCTGCCAATAAAGATTTATCGACAGAACTAATTTAGAATCAGTACAAAACTACTGCAGATGTTCAGCAAATAAGGATTTATTATCTGACATGTCAGCATTAAAATCACCCATGATGTACAAGATAAGCTGTTGTCCTCTATGAAGGACTGTATAAAAGCTAACCAACTTCCTGTGAGATACTGGAAATAGATCTTCGCCATTGACTCACAGTAGTATGTTGTTTCAACTAGCGGTTTAGTTGAACATTTCAACATAAGTATTCATAACATTTTAAAACTATTTTCCCCAGAAAAATGTACTTGCACAGTTTGGGAACATGTTGTGTGGTTGGTGGTTGTACTAACAGGCAGATGAAGTTGAATTTGTGGCTACAACAGTGATTTGTAGAACATGCACCTCGGTCTTAATGAGAGAGTGGCAGGGCTCCAGACTGCAACTAAGTGGTCGCGTTTTTAGGACTAAAATATTATCTACTTTTTAGTAAATAAGATCGTATCTCACCTCTTCCAACAAAACACGACCAACCTTATTCCTCTGTAATACTCTGCTCCCGATCTCTGGAATTCCCGATCTCCGCAGTGGACTCCTTCCCTCTCTCCAAATCCAGACTCAAAACTCCTGTGCAGACGTCTGATTTCACCTAATTCCGTGTACATCAATCCACTGTTGTTCTCTGTGTTCTGCTTAGTGTTTTAGTTTAATGTTTTGTCCGCTTTGTACAGTGTCCTTTGGTGCTTTGATAAGGCATCTGTCAAATTAAATATGTTTACTATTATTATTATCATGCACACTATTACCATTATTGTTATTATTATTATTATTATTATTGTTATTGTTATTATTATTATTATTATTATTATTATTATTATTATTATTATTATTATTATTATTATTATTGTTATTATTATTATTATTATTATTATTTATGTACTGATAAGCTTCAGAGGTTTTACGATTGCTCATTGCTTCACAGTCAGACGTGACAAAGCTAAGAAGTAGCTAAAGGCTGCTGTTTGTTATTTTTGGCCAGATCTTCATCATCATCCTCCCACACCTCTGTTGCAGGAGGCGGAGGGAATGTGACATTGTCCTTTCTGAGCTGTGACAGTTGATGTTTCCACGTAGTTTACCTAAAAAGCTCGTAAAACGTGGAGTAGTGTGAACATCTAGGATGTAAATAAATGCCGGTTCCGGTCAAACAGGAAGTTGCTCGCATATTTATCAAATTTATATATATTTATATATATATATTTTATATATATATATATATATATTATATATTATATATATATATATATATATATATATATATATATATATATATATATATATATATATATATATATATATATATATATATATATATATATATATTTATATATATTTTATATATATATATATATATTTATCATATTTCTCAAAAAATAATTCTTGAATGCGCTGCTAGGTAGCTGCAATTTGTAATAGCTCTCCCTTAACTTTTGTGTTTTTTTCAAATATAGTTGTCTTTTTTATCGACATTACTTGTCAGATTAGGTTTTTCTTGGAGGATTTTTTATGCTGGTTTGAAGGGTGCGCAATTCAGGAAATTTTCCTCATATATTTGGCTTTTTTCACTACTTGTTATGATGTGTATCCATAGCAACGGAAAAATTGTTTACCACTGGGATCAGCTGTTAAAACTCTCCCAAATCAAGATTTTCAGCGAAATAACACGTCAAATCCCAGTGGAGTTAAGGAGAAAGACAAGAGGATGCAGGGCAGGGGTAAGGCAGAGAGAAAAACGGTGGAGATTTAAACCTTTTCTTCCAACTGTTGTGATGGGTAATGTAAGATCGCTAGCTAACAAGATGGACCAGCTTGAAGTGCTAACAAGGTCTCAGAAAGAGTACAGAGAATGCAGTAACATGTGTTTCACCGAGACATGGCTGCATGAACACATCCCGGACTGTAATGCGTCTGTACACGGCTTCAAGACGGTCCGTGCAGACCGAAATAAACAGCTCAGCGGGAAGCGGAAGGGAGGCGGAATTGCAGTGCTGGTCAGTCAGCGTTGGTGCCATCCAGGACACATCACTGTCAAGGAGAAGATCTGCACAAGAGACATTGAACTGTTAGCTGTGAGTTTCCGTCCATATTATTTACCCAGAGAGTTTGCCTGTGTTATTCTGGTAGCGGTTTATATAATACCAGGTACCGCACCAGAGACAGCCTGTGATGTCATCAGCTCCGTCGTGGCTAAACTACAAACACAGCATCCAAACTCATTCATGGCGATTTCTGGAGACTTCAACGTCTCCCTCTCTGCTACGTTGCCAACTTTCCAGCAGTTTGTCAGCTGCTCCACCAGAGAAAATAAGATGTTGGACTTATTTTATGCAAACACTAGAAATGCATACAGCTCCTCTGCCCTGCCTCCTTTAGGAAGATCAGATCATAATCTGGTTCTTCTCACCTCCACCTACAAGCCCATCGTTCAGCAGCAACCAGTCATTAGGAGGACGATTAAAACCTGGTCTACTGAGGCTGAAGATGCTCTGAGAGGGTGCTTTGAGGCCACAGACTGGAATGTCCTCTGTGAACCTCATGGAGATGACATCAACACCATGACTGAAAGTGTGACAGATTACATAAACTTCTGTGTGGACAACATTGTTCCAACAAGAACAGTGAGGTGCTTCCCCAATAACAAACCCTGGATCACCAGTGACCTGAAAAAGCTGCTGAACATCAAAAAGAAAGCTTTCAGTGATGGAGACAGGGAGTTACTGAAGACCACACAAAAACAACTGAAAACACAGACTAAGAAGTGCAAGGAGGACTACAGGAAGAAGTTGGAGAGCCAGCTCCAGCAGAACAATGTGAGGGATGTGTGGTCAGGAATGAAGAAGATCACTGGCTTCAAGTTAAAGGGGGACCAGACTGATGGAGGTCTGGACAGAGCTAACGAACTGAACATGTTCTTCAATAGGTTCAGTTCCCCCCTGCCGACAACCCAACATTCCACACACCCTCCATGAGCCCACAGCTTTCCTGTCCCACCTCCACTCTGTCACCCTGCACCTCAGTCATGGACCTGAACATAGCCTCATCTCCCTCCACATCAGGACATCCTGAGACCTCTTTGCCTCCACCTCCAGCCTGACTGTCTCCTGTGACCAGGTCAAGAAACAACTAGAGAAACTGAACCGGAACAAGGCTGCAGGTCCAGATGGTGTCAGTCCCAGAGTTCTCAAGACCTGCTCAGAACAACTATGTCCGGTTCTCCAGCACCTTTTTAACACCAGCCTGAGACAGAACAGAGTTCCTGTGCTGTGGAAAACATCCTGTCTTGTTCCAGTCCCTAAAAAACCACAACCAGCTGAACCAAATGACTACAGACCAGTTGCTCTGACATCTCACATCATGAAAGTCCTGGAGAGACTCTTACTGGCTCACCTCAACAAGCAAGTGAACACTTTTCAGGACCCATTACAGTTCGCATATCGTAATGGGCTTGGGGTTGAAGACGCCATCATCTTCTTGCTTCAGAGAGCCCACTCTCATCTGGACCAGTCAGGCAGCACTTTGAGGGTCATGTTCTTTGACTTTTCAAGTGCATTTAATACTATTCAGCCTGCTTTGCTATGTCAGAAGCTCCATAACTTCCAGGTGGATCCCTCCACAACCACCTGGATTTACGACTACCTCACAAACAGACCACAGTTTGTGAGACTGAAAGGTTGTGTGTCTGAGATGGTGGTCAGCAGCACTGGAGCACCACAAGGGACTGTACTCTCACCATTCCTCTTTACACTGTACACCTCAGACTTCCAGTATAACTCTGAGTCCTGTCATCTGCAGAAATATTCTGATGACTCTGCAGTTGTGGGGTGTATCAGTGATGGACAAGAAGCCGAGTACAGGGAACTTGTCAATCAGTTTGTGAAATGGTGCAGTAACAATCAGCTCATCTTAAATACCAGCAAGACTAAAGAGATGATTGTTGACTTCAGGAGGAGCAAGAATAAGCAGCATAGTCCTGTCTACATCCTGGAAGAGGAGGTGGAGGTGGTAGAGAACTACAAATACCTTGGAGTTCAGCTGGACAACAGACTCGATTGGAAATGCAACAGTGACTACATCTACAAGAAAGGTCAGAGCAGACTCTACTTCTTAAGGAAGCTGAGATCATTCAACGTCTGCACCAAGATGTTGCAGATCTTCTACAAGTCTGTTGTGGAAAGTGCAATTAGCTTTGCAGCCATCTGCTGGGGCAGCAGCATCAGAATCAGAGACTTGAAGAAACTAAACAAGCTGATCAAGAAAGCTGGTTCTGTGCTGGGGATAACTCTGGAGCCGCTGGAGCTGATCGTTCAAAAAAGAATGCAGCACAAGCTGATGAAGATGATGGAGGATTCTTCCCATCCTCTCCACAACACGGTGAAGAATCAACAGAGTGTGTTCAGTGGGAGGCTGCGTCAAGTTCGCTGTAGGAAAAAACTCAAATATGCAGTTGATACAATTCAAGGTTTTACACAGAGTACATTACACAGGACAGAGGATGTTCAAGATGGGTCTGTCACCTTCAAATATTTGTTTACACTGCAATGAGAATACAACAGACAATTATCTTCACGCCTTGTGGTCTTGTCCACCTGTCCAGAGGTTTTGGCTTCAGGTATGTGATGACCTGTCAACGTGGCTCAGGTGTAACTTTCCCGCAAGCCCCACACTGTGTTTACTGGGGGGACTTGGATGAGATCAACACTGTAACCAACTATGCACATATGATACTTACTGTATTATGTATTGCAAAGAAAACTATCTTGGTAAACTGGAAATCCAAAAATAATCTGAGCATTAGCCAGTTTAGGAATTTCTTAGTAGACCATATCAGGATTGAGACAATGTCTGCCTCCTCTAAGAACCAGTTAGATGAATTCCACTCCCTCTGGTCCCCTGTGATTAGCTCCATCACTTAACGTTGGTGTAGGAGAGCGGCCTCGGCGATGTGGGGGTTGGGTGCTGGCGAGTGCTTGGTGGCTATGGATCCCTGGCGGTTGACTTGGGGGGGGGTCTGGGCTGCCTCGCCGCTGGGGCGGGGCTGTATCCAGCCCGATGGGGGGCATGGGGGTCAGCGGTTGGGGCTGCTCTGCGGCGGTGGGCGGGTCACTGGTGGGGCCCTGGCCGGTGGCTGTCGGCTGGCGCCGGGTGGCCGGGGTCGTCCCGGGGCGGGGGGGTCCTGGGCCCCGGTGCTCCGGGGTGGCCCCTGCCTCCGGGGCCGGGGGACCCGGCTTGGCGCTGGGGGGGGCGGGCCGGCGGGGACGTGACTCCTCTGGTTTTGGCCGGTCCTCACGACCTGGTGACGTCTAGTCACTGCGCCGGGGGCCGGGGCGCCTCTGCTGTGTGCGTGCGGGTGTGTGTGGCTGGTGGGGGTGTGTGTGTGGTGGGGCTGGGGGGTGTATCGTTGTCGTGTCTGTGTCGGGATGTGGGCATTCGGGATGTTGATGTCGCGGGAGCGGCTATGTAGGGGATGTGGATTTCACCTGTGCTTGTCCTGCGTGTGGGGCTCTGGGGGTCGCGGACGGAGCTGCGCTTTCCGCCGAGGTGCTTGGATTTCGGCAGACCCGTAGTCGTGTCGTGTCGTGTCGATGTTGAGGTGTCTGGCGTGGATGTCGGGGTGTGGGGTTTTGTCCATATCGTTCAGCTCTAGTGTGTGGAGGTGGGGGGTTGCGGGGTGGCCGGGTCTTTTCCGCGCCGGGTGCCTGTCCCGCCCGGCCGCTGTGTAGGTTGGGGCTGGCCTTCGCGGGTGGTCTCGTGCGGGTTGGTCTCGCGTGGTCCGGGGGCTGGGGGCGGTGGACTTGTGGCGTGGGGGGGGGCTGGTGGCCCGTGGTCCCCGTCCTTGGTGTGTGTGGGTGGGTGTGTGACTGGAGGGGGGGCGTGAATGCGGTTGTGTGTGTGTGTGGTTGCTTGTGGGGGTGTGTGGAGATGGGTGGGTGGGTGGGTGGGGGTGCATGGGGGTTGGGTGTTTGGGTGTGGGGGTGGTGGTGCATTGGTGGGGTTAAATTATAGAATAAAGAAAAAAAAGAAAAAAAAAAAAAAAAAGTTCGCTGTAGGACGGAGAGATACAGAAATTCATTCCTGCCAGCAACCATCACCTTAAAGAACAAGACTGACTGACTTTTTTGTTTATTTAAAAAAAAAAAAAAAAGAAAAAGAAAAAAAAGTGAGCTTTTACAATACTGAATTTCCCTTCGGGGATGAATAAGGTATTTTTCATTTCATTTCATTTCATATTTCACGCAAGGGCTCATGGGGCGTAGGAATAAGGTGGATTCAGATACTAATCCTCATGCCCATAAGATTCATAAGGTGTATAAATATTCGAGAGAGCAAATTTTCTCTCATTGTAGTTAAAGTCTAGCACTATGGCCCAGTCAACATCAAGACAAATCACCATCCATATTCCACAGCATGGTTATACCACCAGCTATCCTACCACCAACCAGTTTCGTATTGAGATCAGTAGTGGACTCTCTAGCCACGTGGAAGTTTGTGTGTAAAGTGTTCAGTTTGTCAAGATCTTGTTTGGCCAACCATGTTTCTTGAAGGTAGGGATGGGTACCGAAATCGGTACTTTTATTGGTACCTACCGAACTCCGTCGGTACTACCGGGTACCGATTCACGTAAAATCAAACGGTACCATGTTTCGGTACCTAAATGCATCCTTTTTAATGTGAGGTAGTGGAGGAGTTTGTTTTTTCTGTGCCGCACGTGAACGTTGCATCGCAGCATGACATCAGCAGCAGCGGCCGCGTGTTCAGTCAGAAGCTTTCCTGCTTCACTTCTCTAAAACATCAAGTTCGCTGCATTATTTGTGATGCCAGCGGCGGGAACACGTCTGATCTGAGGAAGCAGCTGATTTAACGCAATATTCTTTTCAAAGTTCCGTTCCTGACGCGCCCGCAGCCCGCAGAAAAAAGAGGGAGAAGTCGGTCAGCGCCTCGATGGCTGAACAGATGTCATCGGGGGCAGATAAAAACCAGCAGGTTCACAAACTGCCGTTCAAGAACTTAATACGATGTGAATATTAACTGAGTTTATCATCAACCAAGACAGTAAACCAGTTCTGGGGCGACGCGCATGTCACGTCTCTCCCTCCCTCTGTCGCATCCCACATCTTTATTAAACTCTTCATTACAGCGGAGTTTCAGCACGCGAGTGCACCAGCCCCCATACTGCCATCTGATAAATAAGAGTCTGCGTCTCTGAAACAGCTTGTATGGTTTAACCAGCACGGCAGAAACTGTCTGCATCAAGTTAGTAACCTGATCCCTGCAGCAGGATTACAGCCTCCAGACCTGCGCAAAACGCCGCCACAAAATCAGTTTAGTGTCGGAGAATATTCCGTCTTTTTTTCTCATTAAATTATTCTGTCATTATTATTATTTCGTCTGGAACAAACTCCCAGAAAGTCTCAGATCAGCTGAAACACTTGTTCTCAGCTGCATTCACATAGATTTTACTCTAAAGTTCAAATCTGCACGGCTCTATGCTCTCTCTTTTTAATCTTAAATATTTTTAATGTTTATCATTTTAAAATCACACTTCTACTTTTTTGTTCTTAATCATTTTCCCTTTTACACCCCGCTGCAATGCTTATGGTTTATCTAAAGCACTTTGAATTTTCCTGTAGGCTACATGAAATGTGCTGTATAAAAAAACTTGCCTTGCCATTAAGTTTCCCTGTTACCAGACGCTCTGACATCATAGAGAAACAGCTGGATTTTGCTTTAATATATTATTAAAAAATTCTATGTTGAGAATGAGAAATAAATCTGTTATTGCCATATAAACACACATAAAAGTACCGAAAACTGGTACCGTTTGGTACCGGTACCGATTCGCAGGTACCGAAAGTTGGTACCGTATCGATTCAAATGTGAAAGGTACCCATCCCTACTTGAAGGCACAAAATGTCACTTGGTTCAACAATGTGTCCACTACCAAACGTCTTGATCTATCAGCAGCAGTGTGTCCTACTTGCAACCCGCGAGTGTTATATGAAACCATGCGCATTATTGCTGCTATAATGATTAGCAGCAAATGTTCAACAGTTTTCTCATGTCTCATTTTCTTCTATCAAAGTTTGTTTCTCAGCTCTGATGTCGGGATTTGACCTGTTCCTCTCACAGATGAAGAGCACAGATGCTTCCTGAAATTATGTTTTTAGCACAGTTGATGGTTGTGGCAGTCATTATGTTATTAAAGTGAAAAGCCGCAGCTAACGGTGTGGGAGGCTGCAGAGAAACCCACACAGCTTCAGGAAAGGAAGTCTGATTGGCTCTCAGCAGTCGTTTCTGCTCTAATAACCACTGAGAACAGATTCATATCTGCTGCTGAACACACTCATCATCTCCCCTCCATCTCTGCTCTATGTCTTTAATCTGCTTTCTGGAAACTTTTTTCCACCAGGAGACCCCACCTAAGCAGTGCTGAACAAAGGACAAGTTACTGACCTTTATTTTGTCTATATTCTTTTGAAACTGTATATTCTGCTTCTGTTTTATTTATTTATTTTTTTTCTGATGAAATCCACATCTCGAGATCCACCTGGCTCTAAACCTGATACTGTGGTCCTGCATTTGCTTTTTTACCTGTCTCACCTCCTTGGTTCAGCAACATTCCAGATGGTAAAATCTACTTTCAAAAATATTAAAGCATCATGAGTCATGAAATCTGCATTGAACTCTCATTGATGCCAACTGAAATTAAATTAAATTGCTTGTTTGAAATAAGGTAAATGTGAAATGTTCAAAAAGTCCCACCCCCTCTGTTCATGGCCTGTATACACAACCTGCCTGACATCGAGGCATGCCGCATTTATTCTAATGCATCCTTCCAGCATGAGCATGTCAGTCTAAAACACACACACATACAGTTTATTTATTATTCAAGTAATTATCTAACATTCATTGATAAAGAGGAATTAAGAAGACAAATTCAAGCATAAGGTAAGTATGTTCTATGGGTGATGGCTGCTGGTATTTTGAGGTGGGGGTGGGGTTGCCTTGTGTGCCCTGAACAGCATTTGCTATTCAAAGCAAGCTGTACATTAAACAGCTTTACTTAAACAAGCTTTACTTGTTGAACATGGTGCAGCCTGCTGGTCACTGACGTACTGGCAGCGAGCCTGGCAACCAAATGCCTGGAGTTGTTTTTCTGCCGTTGCAACTACAACCTAGACACACAGGATGTAGCTGTTCTGCCCCTATTCCATATCCAACCTTTAAGTCACAGAACCATCGTATGCAAATTCAGTGGTCTTTTACGTCAACCAGATGTAAAGACTTCACTTGGAGACGAGGTTCTACAGGATCAGAAGCTCAACCCTTCAACCTCAACATACATCATGATTTCTGTCTCTGTGCTGCTGCTGTTGGCAGCTGGATCCTGTAAGTCTTTCCACAAATTCGTCACATCAGCTGTTCCTTAGTCATGATAGTTCATCACACAACTCTTATATTTCACAGGTATAAAGTGTGAAACGCTGACACAGCCAGCCTCCATGACTGTACAGCCAGGTCAGCGTCTGACCATCACCTGTCAGGTCTCTTATTCTTTGAGCAGCCACTTCACAGCTTGGATCGGACAGCCTGCAGGGAAAGAACTGGAATGGATTAGTAGGGACACAACTGTCAAAGATTCATTAAAGAGCAGGTTCAGTGTAAACATGGACTCTTCCAGCAAAACAGTGACTCTGAATGGACAAAATATGCAGCCTGAAGACTGTTGTTCTTAATTAGTTCTTAATCTAGTGATTAAGCTGACAGCCAAGTCACAGTATGATTTCTATAATTTACTACAAAAAGTCAAAAACCAAATGTAATTTGTAAAACATATTTATATGATTTTAATGAAAAAGACAGAAATTGGAATACTCATAAGATTACCTCAGTTATAAGAATTTAAAACCAAATTTCATATTCAAAACTCTTAGAGAAGACAACAACACTTCTAGATATTGCTTTGATGAAAGATGTTATTTTCAAGTTACAAATAAACTGCATAAATAAAAAAAAAAAAAAAAAACACAAAAAATGTTTTCTCTATACTTCCAATGAGAGAGAGTGGATGCGAATTACAGATGCCTTCCACCTATGCATCTGCAGTAAAGATGACAGAGAACAGTGAACACTCACTTGTTAACAATCTGCTGGGCAGGTGAAGATGGTTGCCTAACTTATTCTGACATATTTTCACTTTGCGCAAAAAAAAAAATTAATCACAAAAATGTCTTTCTTTATTTGACATGTGTTAATGGTCAGAGTCAAAATCGGTGACGAAAAGACCTGGAGAATCCTACAGACTGAAAACACAGCCTCCAGATTAATAGAAGTGTTTACTTCTACCCACTCATTTTTGGACTTATATTTGGGTTTAATTTCTTGCCATAGTTAATTGTTGATCCCTGTTAGATGAGATATGTTTTATATTTTGTGTTGTACCGTCCAAAATAAACAAAATTAAATGAGTCATCATTTTCATTTTCTGTACCGCTTATCCAGTTCAGGGTCGCGGGGGTTGCTGGAGCCTATCCCAGCTATTATCAGGCGAGAGGCGGGGTACACCCTGGACAGGTCGCCAGTCTGTCGCAGGGCCAACACAGAGAGACAGACAACCACGCATGCTCACATTCATTCCTAGGGGCAATTTAGAGTGATCAATTAACCTAACATGCATGTCTTTGGACTGTGGGAGGAAGCCGGAGTACCCGGAGAGAACCCACGCATACACGGGGAGAACATGCAAACTCCACACAGGAAGGCCACGGTTGGAATTGTTCGAACCCCCTCCCCAGCCGGGAATTGAACCAGTGACCTTCTTACTGTGAGGCTGCAGTGCTAACCACCACACCACCGTGCAGCCCAAAAATTAAATGAAATTAAATGAAATATTTAACAGCTATGAGATGCATTGCAGTGGATCAGACGGGCTTCTGTAAAGAGAGTGGAGTGGATGCTTTTATCAGCACTTCTAGTTATCCTATATGTTATTCCCAGTCAGTCCAACGCTAATTCAGCATCTCCAGAAATGACTCCAATGGTGAACTCTATTTACAGATGAGCAGTCTAAGGACTGAGGACACAGCAGCTTTTTTGTCCAGGAGAGACACAGTGAGGGACAGAATGAAAAGACTATTTTTCATACTTCTATGAACCATCTATAAATGACTTTGATATGGTGCAGTTCAGGAGGTCAGAATACTTTGGTGCTAATATATTTTAGATTGTCACATGATGATATTTCTAACTTTTCCATTTTCACCTAACTTTAAAGGACAAAATGTAAACAAAGACAAAACAAACATGAAAGGCAACAGTTTCTTGAATTTTAAACTATCATGTCTATCTGAGTTTAAATAAAAATGGGGGACTTAGTTTAACTTGGAACTTCGATGTTTGTCTGTTCTTTGTGAAAGAAAGAAAAGCATCAGATGCACCAGTACTAGGATAAGGAAATGTGACATATGAAATAAAGTGCTTTTATATCATTCAAAAACAGGTAATGCTGATTTATCAGATTACCCCCCCCCCCTAAAAAAACAAACAAACAAGCAAACAAACAAAAAAAAGGTATGGAAAATGAATGAATGATAATTCTTATGGTTGGTCTTTAAACCTCTTTTATCATCATTTATGCCAGTTTATAAAACATAGTTTTCTATGATCAATTATAAAATCTAGTCTGAGAAGCTGTTATGAAGCCAGTTAGATCATCATGTTGTTTCTATGCAAATTTGTGTCCTCCTATCAGGTATAAAGAAGTCAGGTCCGTGTGGAGATGACATGACAGGATGTCAGATTCATCAACAAACATGTTTTTTCCAGCTCTGCTGCTGCTCTTAATGGCTGCATGTGAGTTTCTTCAGATTCATTACACTCACCTCCTTGTCAGCAATTCCTGATTAATATAGCTAAATTAGCTATTGTTTTGTTAGTGCTTTTTATTTATTCATTTATCCATTTATTTATTTTTAACAGGTGTGAAGTGTGAAACGCTGACACAGCCAGCCTCCATGACTGTACAGCCAGGTCAACGTCTGACCATCACCTGTCAGGTCTCTTATTCTGTGAGCAGCTGGTGGACAGCTTGGATCAGACAGCCTGCAGGGAAAACACTGGAGTGGATTGGTTATGCACGAGCTGGACAAACAACATATTATAAAGATTCTCTCAAAAACAAGTTCAGCATTTCCACAGACTCTTCCAGTAAAACAGTGACTCTGAATGGACAGAATATGCAGCCTGAAGACACGGCTGTGTATTACTGTGCGAGAGAACCACAGTGACACAGACCATCATCAGACCTGAACAAAAACCTGAACATTTATAATATGAAACCACCAGAGGAGGAGCTCTAAGACCATTAATAGTTTCAAGACTGTCTTGTCGATCAAAATGTGTCTTGCAAAAAAAAAAAAAAAAAAAAAAAAAGAAATTTCGAAAAACTTTGTTCCTCACATAGAAATAAATGAATGAATGAAGAAAAACATATTTGCACTATATCATTTTTAAATCGTGAACATGATTTCAGATAATTTTATCTGTAATTAATGATACATTCTATCATTTATAAACAATTACTGTGATTTAGATGCAGGTGTTTTGTTTGTACTTTGACATTTTTATTTCATGTACTTGGTCAGACAGGCTCATGGAAAAAGTGGAACACTGTCATACACTCAGAGTCAAATTTACCATCAAGAGGATTCCAACATGAAAGCATTGATGGTGACTTTACTCTCAGTTAATATAATATGTTTCCATTTTTAACAATGATACAGTATTTCCTGCTCTTATGAGATGAACTTACATATGATTGATGTCACCGTTGCAGAGGTGTCTCACTTTGACTCAGGATATTGACCAGGTCATTATCCATACTCACCAGGTCAGTGTACAAAACAGAAGAACAGTGAACACAGATGATGATGTTTTTCTAATATCAGTTTGTTTGTTTTTTTCACTCAGATCTTAATTTCTTTGTGCAATAAATGATGTGTAAGAGAAGAGACTTAATGTACTGGAGATGTTGAACTACTTCCTGTCATAAACACTGCCTGAGTTGAGTAAATCTCTCAAAGACGGTTTGTTTGGCAGATTAATTCACAAAGACTTTATTTACTAATAGCTGTGGCCAACAGACAGAGAGTGTCACAAAGAGAGATTTCCTCTTTGTAACAGAGCCATTAACAACATCACATTTTCTGAAAGGAGTGATGGAGTGATGGCATAGCAGTAAATGCTAGTACGTGTAGTTGACATTACTGCATATGTCAATTCTCCAAAGAAAAAAAAACAGCACTTTTTACAGCGGGGGATTGTTTTGACACGCTCCCTTCCTCAGTAAAAGAGTTGGGTGCGGTAATAATATGCAGCTTTACCCGGAGACCAAGTTGATTTCATTTTGATTGACTACACCTTTTTTGACTATAACCTTATTTAGAGAAACTAGGTTGCGGTCGGGATTTGCTAAAGGCTATCTGCTAGCAACATGGGCATCTCAGATAGTGAGCTATGTTTATCAGACAAGACAGCACTTAGAAAATAAATAAACTTACAGGTACTGACAAGGTTGTGGTCGCCTCCCTCAGTGTTGCTGCAGAATGGAGGATGTACATTTACAGTTACCACATTACTTCACTCCTCAGCTTCCCTGGTAAGGTTTATGCAAAGGTCATGGGGAGGAGGGACTGTTACAAATTTAGTTTTAGGAAGAGCAGTGTTGTTTTTGTCCTGGTTGGGGAATAGTGGAGAAACTCAGCAGGGCCCTGGCTGATGCAGTGGTATGTCCAGTCAGTCTATATAGTTGAGGACTTGAAGAGGGCATTTGATTGCGTCCTTCAGGGAGTGCTGTGATGTAGAGTGCTTCCAGAGTATGGCTGTTACAGTATGCCCTAACTCTGCTACCAGGGGAGGAGTTTATGCAAAACTCAGATCTTCAGTCTCTTTTTATTAGCCTGCAGAGAGAAGTGGACATACAGTTCTCATAATGGAGTACAGAACAGCTCTGCTGCTTTTAATCTGCTGGGCAGGTAAAAATGTTCAATTATCTTTAAATGCAATTTCAGAAAATTGGTAAAGCCTCACTGATATATATTTTTTTGCATTAACAGGTGTTGATGGTCAGACTCTGACAGAATCTGAACCTGTTGTTAAAAGACCTGGAGAATCTCACAAACTGACCTGTACAGTCTCTGGATTATCAATCAGCGGCTACTGGATGGGTTGGATCAGACAGGCTCCGGGAAAGGGACTAGAGTGTATTGCTGCTATTTATGATAGTCGTAACATCTTCCACTCTCAGTCAGTTCAAAGCCGGTTTACCGTCTCCAGAGACGACGGCAAATTGCAGCTGTATCTGCAGATGAACAGTCTGAAGATGGAAGATTCTGCTGTTTATTATTGTGCTCGTGGCCCACAGTGACTGAAGATGGTTGAGGAGCTGCACAAAATCCCATTTCTGTTGATGGCTGCTTTTAAAGAATGTTTTGTTGACTGAGAAATAAATGACAACTAACATATTAAAGACCAGAAAACAAAGAACCAAAAAATAAGACAGGAAGAAGTGAAAACTACTTGACTGAATATAAAGCAATGACAGCAGCAACATGGCTAGCAAAAGGTACAAATGATGCTGACAACACTTATACTTAAAAATGCAGAAAGATATTCATGAAATTTGATGTATTCACAATAAAGACACACATTTCTTATGTACTTTTATAAAAACATTACAGTAAAGGTCCCCTTTTGTCAACTTTTTCTTTTGTCTCTAGAAAGAAATTTCTCTATCCTCTAGCTGGTTTAGAGCCTGTATTGAATTCAGTGACTTAAGTTTTACATGGCCTTGAAACATACCTTCTGTGGAGATTTTCAACTTGTGCATTTCCAATTATAGGTTACATAGATATTATTTATTGAGGGCAGATCATAACCAGAATTCATTTATAATAATCTGTAAATAAAATGGGCTTTTTGTTTCTTTTAAATTAAATATCCAAAGAAATTGAAATAAGCTAATGCTTAAGTGTTTTGGGCAAGTGAAGATTGTCACTTGTTTTCAAAAAAATGTTGACAAAAATAAGAAGGCCCAACAAACACTGGGTCGGCTACTTTTATGAACCAATCAGACCAAAAAAAATCAGCTGTGATGGCTCAAAATTCACATCAGCCCACCAGGAAAATGCCCGATATGCAGTGTACCATTCCATCCCTGTTCACAATATAAACTCTTTTTTCCTCTTTTGTTCATTTTGAGTACAATTCAACTTATTTTGGTAAAATGTCAAATGAAGATGAAATTCTGATAAAAAAATGTCTCAGAGTTTAACATTTCCTCTTCAACAGTTTGACTCACTCTGAGAATGAACAAAATTTCCCAGAACTTTTTGTCAGGACCCAGTAACTTATTCTGGCTTTTTGTGAGTTGTTTTATTTTTCTTGGTTTATTTACGGATGTTTTTGACATATGTGTGATTACAGATGCCTCCCTCCCTCGTTTGTTTTCACCTGTGATTCATTGTCTTCCTTTCCCTCAGGTATTTACTGTAAGCTGTGTTCCCGTTTTGTACCAGATTAATTTGCTAGCATTTTCAGCACTCCAGTGTTGTCTTTGACGAGTGAGTTTTTCTTGTTAATAACCCCTGCTTGCCTTTTGGAACATGACATTTCCATCTGGTGTTGTTTGGCACCTCTGCCATGAATTCAGGCTTTTCTGGTTCAAGACAGCTGCAATGAATTAAAGGCTGACAATGAAACTTTTAGCAGTTTTCCCAGTGATGCGCCCCCTATTGACAGCTAAACTTGAATCCATCTTGCATCATACCTGTACCGTGAGCTCCCTCCAGCAAGTAAATGACAGCGTTATCTTGACTCTTGCTCTGTCCCTTCCTCTCTTTTTTTCCCTCTCTTTCTCCAGGAATGCTTCCTTGCATTTCTTTGCTGAATCCTCCATTATGCATGTTCAAAACAGTGACATGTGTTCATATCCGGTTGCTAGTGAGTGACGTGGTGTGCAACCAAACAAAACGGACGAGCCCCCAGATTGTCACGACCAGCGTGGCAAGCCGTGACAAAAAAGAAGGAAGGCGACAATGGCAACTTTTCTAAATAATTCATTAAAGAAAAATAAGTGTGTGCGAAATATATAAGTGAGCAATCATCGGTGTAATGTGGATGCAGATCAGTACATGTACAAACCAGACTGTGGAGGGAAACAGAGAGAGAAAGAAAGTTAGTCATCTGAGCTTTTAAATGACCAGCCACCCAGAGCAGGTGCTCTGATGACAGGCCACACCTACTGGGGCCGTCACAGCTGCAACATCACAACCATGTCCTGGATACAAAACTTACATAGTGCAGTTTCTTGGCCCCAAGGATGCCTCTGGGCAGTGACGGCTTGAAAATGCGCATAATGAATGTTGGCATGCCATCAAAAGGAGTCAGAAACACATATTTTTAAGGTCTAAAAGTTATGTTGTGCGTTTTTAATGGTTTCTGAATTACTTACTTTGTGATTTTTGACTGTAGTTCCATGTTTTAATGGACCATGACACATTTCCCTTGATATCATAAAATAAAATTTCTTAACATCAACTAGGAAACTTATTGTCAAAAAATATATAAAGCCATATAAACATCAGCTAACAGTTTGACATCAGTGTGTCATATAAATGTTGGATCGTTTTCTGTTCTCAGGCTTCATCTGCCAGGCTCTAAATTTAAATTGTGACTGTTTAGACCGACAACGTTTTCTATGCAAACTCAGCTCCTCCTGTCAGGTATAAAACCATGACATGTCAGTGTGGACTGGAGATGACAGGATGTCAGTTTCATCAACAAACATGTTTTCTCCAGCTCTGCTGCTGCTCTTAGTGGCTGCATGTGAGTTTCTTCAGATTTATCACACTCAGCTCCTTTTCCAGTAATTCCTGATTAAATGTGACAAAACTTGTTTTTCTTTAAACAGGTGTGAAGTGTGAAACGCTGACACAGCCAGCCTCCATGACTGTACAGCCAGGTCAACGTCTGACCATCACCTGTCAGGTCTCTTATTCTATGAGCAGCTACTACACAGCTTGGATCAGACAGCCTGCAGGAAAAGGACTGGAATGGATTAGTAGGGACACAACTGTCAAAGATGCATTAAAGAGCAGGTTCAGTGTAAACATGGACTCTTCCAGCAAAACAGTGACTCTGAATGGACAAAATATGCAGCCTGAAGACACGGCTGTGTTTTACTGTGCAAGGGAGCCGGCCGGCCACACTGACACAAACCATCAGCAGACCTGAACAAAAACCTTTCAGAGCTTGAACTCAAGTAACATGAAGCTACCAGAGGAGGAGCTCTTAGACAACAAATGATCGCAGGACTACTTTTCTGAAGAAGGAGAAAAATACATTTTAAAAATCAAAGAAATTTTACAGTAATTCAACATAAATTTGCAACATGATCATTTAAACAACTATCATTCAGTAAGTTTTCTCAAACATAACTATAAATCCTCATAATTGTAAATGTTATCACATGAAAGATTTTTTCATGATAACGCAAATGAAGGATCTTGGAACACTTTTCAGATTTGAAAGTCACCTTCATTATGTTGTCTAAATGTTAGTCAATATCTGTCAGCGACTGAAGGCTCTGGTATGAAATAAAATTCATTTAAAAAAAAATATATATATATATATATATATATATATATATATATACATATATATATATATATATATATATATATATATATATATATATATATATATATGTATACACAAATCACTTTTTCTTTCCTTTTTTGTGGATTTTTTTTCTCTTCCGGCTGTCGGCGAGTGCAGACGTGCTTTCCTCTGCTCTGCTCCCTTCCTCCCTGTTTTCCCTGCAATCTTTGTCCTGTCACTCCTCTGAGCCTCTCTCTGCATTTTTCTCCTAAATCCTAAACTTCAACTATGGCCTCTGAGACCTGCTGAAGACTTTACAGGCAGACGGAAACATGCCTCTGCCTGGACCCAAACTATCTCCTTATCTCAATCTGGTCCCCGGGAGCGGCCTTGCAGCTGCTCCTTAACTCCCAAATGTCCTTGGAGAAACTGCAGAAGTGAGGCTCTGCAACCCCCCCCCCCCTCCACTAGAACTTCCTCCCACCAGAAATCGGTAGAGGTTTGGAAAGATGCGCCCCCTGTTGTTGGCAGCGTCTCCTCTCTGACTGGGCTCTGGACCCCTCCTCCCTCCCTACCACATGTGTCATGATATTGTGATTGTCTGTATACGTGCTTAATTGTACTGAGGGTGTTTTTTTTTTTAACCCATTATCACGTCCTCTGCAGAGGGCGGGACAGTGGTTTCCTTTTTCTCCCCTCCCCCACCTGTCCCAATGTTTTTCTGTTACCCCTCCTGTAAAGCACTTTGTGTGTCCAATGGGTACTGTAAAGGGCTATATAAATAAACTTGATTTGATTTGATTTGATTTGATTATTGTGGAACTCAAATAGAAGTCGGGAATTTGATTAGTGTATAACAATTAATTCAAAACAAACACAAATGCATATTAAAAACTGCTCCCGCTCTTACTTCCCTGTGAGGAGGGATCAATGCAAAATATGAACATGCTCGACACCTACTTATCTGACTGCATTGAGGATGGCAGAGAGCGGTGGGCACACAGGTAAACATGATGGAATACAGGACAGCGCTGCTGCTGGCTTTCATTTTCTCTGCAGGTGACAAGTTTCACTAATTCTAAATTGTGTTTATTTTCAAAACTCTACATACATACAGTATATAACATTTTTCTTGTTTGGTTTGACAGGTGTTGATGGTCAGACTCTGATGCAGTCTGAATCAGCAGTTAAAAGACCTGGAGAATCCCACACACTGACCTGTACGGTCTCTGGTTTCTCACTCAGCAGTTACTGGATGCACTGGGTCAGACAGGCTCCTGGAAAAGGACTGGAGTGGGTTGCCGCTGATGGTGGCGGTAGTAGCAAATACTACTCTCAGTCAGTTCAGGGCCGGTTTACCATCTCCAGAGACAACGGCAAACAGCAGCTGTATCTGCAGATGAACAGTCTGAAGACGGAAGATTCTGCTGTTTATTATTGTGCTCGAGAAGCACAGTGACTGAAGTTGGTTCAACAGTTGTACAAAAACCTGCACTTACAGAAAGCTTTCACATAAAAGTGAACACAGGGCCAAATGATTATGCCTTAAAAATGCTTGGCTTCATGTTCCTCCTGCTGTTCGTTATTGTGGCCATGAATTAACTGAAGCTAGGCAAACAACTGAACACAATCCAATAGGCCTACTGTATAAAAATCATACCACTCATTTCTTATTCACTTATTTAGATGAAACTAGTAATTTCTTCAAATTTTTAAACTATTCTTGAGAAATTATTTTCACCTTTTCCACCCATTTTCTTCTCAGTTTTGACATGAGAGTCATTCGGTTGCTTCAACATGCACCCAGTTTGAGGAATGAACCACTGATGGATCTACATTTAGCCAATTTTAAAGAGTAAATTGTATCTTTGGGTTCAGTTATGGTCCCTAACTGAAAACCGGTTTAAAATAAAGGAACCATGACATAAATGAGAGACCACCACCAAGCAGCAACGGTTACAATAAAATTTTTTATTAGACCAAAAGAAAATACCTAATATAGAGTAACCTTTTATCAGGTAACCTTCTGTTTTCATATTTTGTATGGAGAAAGTAACAAACAAACAAAAAAAGAAAAACTAATTACAGTGTTTATTTATACATTACTAAAAGATCAGTTAGAAACATTCATTTGTTTGTTCTTAATCTAGTGATTAAGCTGACAGCCAAGTCACAGTATGATTTCTATAATTTGCTACAAGAAGGAGTCAAAAACCAAATGTAATTTGTTGACATATTTATATGATTTTAATGAAAAAGACAGAAATTGGAATACTTATAAGATTGCCTCAGTTATAAGAATTTAAAATAAAATTTCATATTCAAAACTCTTAGAGAAGACAACAACACTTCTAGATATTGCCTTGATGAAAGATGTTATTTTCAAGTTACAAATAAACTGCATAAAAAAAATATGAAAAAACACAAAAAATGTTTTCTCTATACTTCCAATGAGAGAGAGGTGGATGCAAATTACAGATGCCTTCCACCTATGCATCTGCAGTAAAGATGACAGAGAACAGTGAACTCTCACTTGTTAACAATCTGCTGGGCAGGTGAAGATTGTTGCCTAACTTATTCTGACATATTTTCACTTTGTGCAAACAAAATAATTAATCACAAAAATGTCTTTCTTTATTTGACATGTGTTAATGGTCAGAGTCAAAATCGGTGACGAAAAGACCTGGAGAATCCTACAGACTGAACTACACAGCCTCCAGATTAATAAGTGTTTACTTACCCACTCATTTTTGGACTTATATTTGGGTTTAATTTCTTGCTATAGTTAATTGTTGATCCCTGTTAGATGGGGTATGTTTTATATTTTGTGTTGTACTGTCCAAAATAAACAAAATGAAATAAAATTAAATGAAATATTCAACAGCTATGAGATGCACTGCAGTGGATCAGACGGGCTTCTGTAAAGAGAGTGGAGTGGATGCTTTTATCAGCACTTCTAGTTATCCTATATGTTATTCCCAGTCAGTCCAACGCTAATTCAACATCTCCAGAAATGACTCCAATGGTGAACTCTATTTACAGATGAGCAGTCTAAGGACTGAGGACACAGCAGCTTTTTTGTCCAGGAAAGACACAGTGAGGGACAGAATGAAAAGACTTATACAAAAACTAATGTAATCGACTAACCATGTATTTTTCATACTTCTATGAACCATCTATAAATGACTTTGATATGGTGCAGTTCAGGAGTTCAGAATACTTTGGTGCTAATATATTTTAGATTGTCACATGATGATATTTCTAACTTTTCCATTTCCACCATACTTTAAAGGACAAAATGTAAACAAAGACAAAAAAAACATGAAAGGCAACAGTTTCTTGAATTTTAAACTATCATGTCTATCCGAGTTTAAATAAAAATGGGGGACTTAGTTTAACTTGGAACTTCGATGTTTGTCTGTTCTTTGCGAAATAAAGAAAAACATCAGATACACCAGTACTAAGATAAGGAAATGTGACATATGAAATAAAGTGCTTTTATATCATTCAAAAACAGGCAATGCTGATTTATCAGATTACCCCCCCTCCCCCCCTAAAAAAACAAACAAACAAACAAAAAAGGTATGGAAAATGAATGAATGATAATTCTTATGGTTGGTCTTTAAACCTCTTTTATCATCATTTATGCCAGTTTATAAAACATAGTTTTCTATCATCAATTATAAAATCTAGTCTGAGAAGCTGTTATGAAGCCAGTTAGATCATCATGTTGTTTCTATGCAAATTTGTGTCCTCCTATCAGGTATAAAGAAGTCAGGTCCATGTGGAGATGACATGACAAGATGTCAGATTCATCAACAAACATGTTTTCTCCAGCTCTGCTGCTGCTCTTAATGGCTGCATGTGAGTTTCTTCAGATTCATTACACTCACCTCCTTGTCAGCAATTCCTGATTAATATAGCTAAATTAGCTATTTTTTTGTTAGTGCTTTTTATTTATTTATTTATCTATTTATTTATTTATTTTTCCTGATTAAATTCCTGATTAAATGTGACAAAACTTGTTTTTCTTTAAACAGGTGTGAAGTGTGAAACGCTGACACAGCCAGCCTCCATGACTGTACAGCCAGGTCAACGTCTGACCATCACCTGTCAGGTCTCTTATTCTGTGGGCAGCAGGAGGACAGCTTGGATCAGACAGCCTGCAGGGAAAACACTGGAGTGGATTGGTTATGCACGAGCTGGACAAACAACATATTATAAAGATTCTCTCAAAAACAAGTTCAGCATTTCCGCAGACTCTTCCAGTAAAACAGTGACTCTGAATGGACAGAATATGCAGCCTGAAGACACGGCTGTGTATTATTGTGCAAGAGAGTCACAGTGACACAAACCATCATCAGACCTGAACAAAAACCTGAACATTTATAATATGAAACCACCAGAGGAGGAGCTCTACGACCATTAATGGTTTCAAGACTGTCTTGTCGATCAAAATGTGTCTTGCAAAAAAAAAAAAAAAAAAAAAAAAAAAATTACAAAAAACTTTGTTCCTCACATAGAAATAAGAAAAACATATTTGCACTATATCATTTTTAAATCGTAAACATGATTTCAGATAATTTTATCTGTAAATAATTATATATTCTATAATTTATAAACAATTACTGTGATTTAGATGCAGTTGTTTTGTTTGTAATTTGACATTTTTATTTCAGGTACATGGTCAGACAGGCTCATGGAAAAAGTGGAACACTGTCATACACTCAGAGTCAAATTTACCATCAAGATGATTCAAACATGAAAGCATTGATGGTGACTTTACTCTCAGTTAATATAATATGTTTCCATTTTTAACAATGATACAGTATTTCCTGCTCTTATGAGATGAACTTACATATGATTGATGTCACCGTTGCAGAGGTGTCTCACTTTGACTCAGGATATTGACCAGGTCATTATCCATACTCACCAGGTCAGTGTACCAAACAGAAGAACAGTGAACACAGATGATGATGTTTTTCTAATATCAGTTTGTTTGTTTTTTTCACTCAGATCTTAATTTCTTTGTGCAATAAATGATGTGTAAGAAAAGAGACTTAATGTACTGGAGATGTTGAACTACTTCCTGTCATAAACACTGCCTGAGTCGAGTGAATCTCTCAAAGACTGTTTGTTTGGCAGATTAATTCACAAAGACTTTATTTACTAATAGCTGTGGCCAACAGACAGAGAGTGTCACAAAGAGAGATTTCCTCTTTGTAACAGCCATTGACAACATCACATTTTCTTAAAGGAGTGATGGAGTGATGGCATAGCAGTAAAAGCTAGTTCATGTAGTTGACATTACTGCATATGTCAATTCTCCAAAGGAAAAAAAAAAAACAGCACTTTTAACAGCAGGGGATTGTTTTGACACGCTCCCTTCCTCAGTAAAAGAGTTGGGTGCGGTAATAATATGCAGCTTTACCCGGAGACCAAGTTGACTTTATTTTGATTGACTACACCTTTTTTGGCTATAACCTTATTTAGAGAAACTAGGTTGCGGTCGGGATTTGCTGAAGGCTATCTGTTAGCAACATGGGCATCTCAGAGAGTGAACTATGTTTATCAGACAAGACAGCACTTAGAAAATAAATAAACTTACAGGCAATGACAAGTTTGTGGTCACCTCCCTCAGTGTTGCTGCAGAATGGAGGATGTACATTTACAGTTTTCACATTACTTCACAAGGTTTATGCAAAGGTAATGGGGAGCGTTAGCGTTATCTTGACTCTTGTTCTGTCCCTTCCTCTCTTTCTTTTCCTCTCTTTCTCCAGGAACGTTTCCTTGCATTTCTTTGCTGAATCCTCCATTATGCATGTTCAAAACACTGACTGTGTTCATATCCGGTTGCTAGTGAGTGACGTGGTGTGCAACCAATCATCAATTGCAACATCACGACCATATCCTGGATACAAAACTTACATAGTGCAGTTTCTTGGCCCCAGGACGCCTCTGGGCAGTGACGGCTTGAAAATGCGCATAATGAATGTTGGCATGCCATCAAACGCAAATTTTTAGGGTCTAAAAGTTATGTTGTGTGTTTTTAATGGTTTCTGAATTACTTACTTTGTGATTTTTGACTGTAGTTCTATGTTTTAATGGACCATGACACATTTCCCTTGATATCATAAAATAAAATTTCTCAACATTAAGTAGAAAACTTATTGTCAAAAAAATATAAAGCCATATAAACATCAGCTAACAGTTTGACATCAGTGTGTCATTTAAATGTTGGATCGTTTTCTGTTCTCAGGCTTCATCTGCCAGGCTCTAAATTTAAATTGTGACTGTTTAGACCAACAACGTTCTTAATGCAAACTCAGCTCCTCCTATCAGGTATAAAACCATGACATGACAGTGTGGAGTGGAGATGACAGGATGTCAGTTTCATCAACAAACATGTTTTCTCCAGCTCTGCTGCTGCTCTTAGTGGTTGCATGTGAGTTTCTTCAGATTCATCACACTCAGCTCCTTTTCCAGTAATTCCTGATTAAATGTGACAAAACTTGTTTTTTCTTTAAACAGGTGTGAAGTGTGAAACGCTGACACAGCCAGCCTCCATGACTGTGCAGCCAGGTCAACGTCTGACCATCACCTGTCAGGTCTCTTATTCTATGAGCAGCTACTACACAGCTTGGATCAGACAGCCTGCAGCGAAAGGACTGGAGTGGATTGGGATGAAATCTACTGGAGCTTCATTCTACAAAGATTCATTAAAGAACAAGTTCAGTATTGACTTGGACACTTCCAGTAAAACAGTGACTCTGAATGGACAGAATATGCAGCCTGAAGACACGGCTGTGTATTACTGTGCGAGACGCCACAGTAACACAAACCATCATCAGACCTGAACAAAAACCTCTCACAGCCTGAACACTTTAGCATGAAATCACCAGAGGAGGAGCTCTTAGACCAATAATGGTTTAAAGACTGGTTCATTGCTGAAAAGAGATTTTTCTAATATGCTATACAAAACTACAGAACTTAATCTATCATAATGTAAATAAGTAAATGAAATTTCATCTAAATTAATGCTTAATAATGCAAAATGCTTAATAATAGACAACCAATTTTCATCACATAAGTAAAGTAGAATGTAAAAGAATACGTCTTATTCAGTATTCATTTATTCATTTTTTGGTAGCAAAAACTAAAAGCCAAGTCAGTCATTCTTCTCTACAATTTGCCCTGTCAGGAGGAGTTAATGCAAAACTCAGATCCTCCTCCTCTATGTGACAGCAGTAATGATGACAGAGACCAGTGGACACTCAGGTTACCATGATGGATTATAGAACAGGACTGCTGTTGTTAACTATCTGATTTTTGTTGACTTTGTTCAGACAAATTTTTTTAATTTGATTTATCAACATAATGCATGAAACACAATTCTCTTAACTGACAGGTGTTAATGGTCAGAGTGACTGAGTCTGAACCAGTGGTTAAAAGACCAGAAGAATCTCACATACTGACCTGTACAGCCTCTGGATTCATATTCAGCATCCATGAGATTTATTGGGTAAGATGGACTCGTGGCAAAGGACTGGAGTGGAGTCCCTATGTCAACTAACACAGTGGTAGCACCCAATGCTACTCTCAGTCAGTTCAGGGCCGGTTTACTGTCAACAGAGACAACAGCAAACAGCATGTGTATCTCAGATGAAGTTCAGTGCATAGAAGTTAATGTGGAGGTAAATGGACTGTGTGGAAATGAAACACCTTTGCCAGTGACTCAAAACAGTGGTGAGCAAGCTAACACAAGGCAAAAAGGCAAAGACAACATTCATTCATTCATTTTCTGTACGCTTATCCAGTTCAGGGTCGCAGGGGTTGCTGGAGCCTATCCCAGCTATTATCAGGCGAGAGGCAGGGTACTCCCTGGACAGGTCACCAGTCTGTCACAGGGCCAACACAGAGAGACAGACAACCATTCACACTCACATTCATTCCTAGGGGCAATTTAGAGTGATCAACTAACCCAACAAGCACGTCTTTGGATGGTGGGAGGAAGCCGGAGTACCCGGAGAGAACCCACGCATACACGGGGAGAAAATGCAAACTCCACACAAGAAGGCCACTGTTGGAATTGATCGAACCCCCTCCCCGGCCGTGAATCAAACTAACAACCTTCTTACTGTGAGGCTGCGGTGCTAACCACCATGCCACTGTGCAGCCCGCAAAGACAACATGACTAAGAAAAAGGCAGCTTTTAGAGGACATAGCCCAGGCTGAGCTAGGGTCTGATGAGATCTACTGGCCTCGACTTACAGTACAATGACAAGGGACAGGACGGATCAGAAAGATTGCCACAGACTCCAAAACAACTGAATGTTAACCTGCAGAACAGATTTGCTCCACTGTCAGGATTCTGGATCTTTGTCTGATGACCATCCATCCCAAGGCAGCGGGGTGAGGACTGAGTACCTGTCAGAAAAAGACCACAGAGAAAGCTGAGGAAGCTAAAGGCTGGGCCTGAAACTCTGATTGTATGTAATTCTACAGTAAAGGACATTCAGTGGATGTGTGGAAAGGAAATCAAAAACTCCTGCTTTCCTAAGACTGCATGTGCCCCAACTTTCCTCAGCTTTACAAAAACAAAACTGAAGTGATTGTTTTTGGAGCCAGAGAAAAGAATGCAGGTCACTACAAAGTTTCAGTCTATACACCAACCAGGCTAGAAATCTGGGTGTAGTGATGGACTCAGAGCTAAACTTTGAAAAAAACATGAAGGCAATCACTAACTCAGCTGACGATCACCTGAAGAACATCCCAAATATAAAAGATTTGATGTCTCAGCAAACTCTGGAAAAAATAATCCATGCACTCATCTTTAGTCAGCTTGATTATTGTAACAGTGTCTTCACTGGTTTACCTAAATAATCAGTTAGACAGCTGAGTTCTCACTAAGACCAGAAACGTCACCCGCTTCGACTGTTATCACAGGATTAAATGGACATTGTCAGTTTGGTTATCAGTCCATTCGTATGGGCCATAGGTCCCTACTCTGCCCCCAATAGGTTCAGTTGGCCGTTATCATCGATTGCCATCACTGATCATCAACACCAATACAAGACGACTCGTGATCCAGTCCGATGGTGAATCCAGTCCACCTGTGGACGTCAAATTGTCATGACTGCAGCTAATCTCAGGTAAAGTGATGTAAAATGAAGACATTTGAATGGTTATCATGTGGATTATGTGCAAAAAATACCAATAACTCTTACATGTAAGGTGTAAAATGGGTAAAAAAAAAGTAATAAAGTATGGAAACAAAATATTTATTTTCATCTGATTTACTGTGTTAGCCAATCAAGCTAGCACCAAAGTACTAATGTAATTTTACTATCAAAACATTTAGGCCTACTCATATCTTGGAAAAATGCCAGTACCGCTGTTTATGTTTATACATGAATATCAGCTTCGGCCATATCTAAATGACAAACTGATGCTTCAGAAAAGTAAGCCGACGAGAGAAAAAGAAACAGTGGGTTTCACAGGCTGTCCATTTCATCTGATCCCCTTTGAGATGGTTCTACTCCTTCATTGGAGTCCAGCTGTGTTTGATTGAACTGATTGGACTTGATTAGGAAAGGCATACAGTACACCTGTCTTTATAAGACCTTACAGCTCACAGTGCATGTCAGAGCAAATGAGAATCATGAGGTTGAAGGAGCTGTCCAAGAAGCTCAGAGACAGAATTGTGGCGAGGCACAGATCGGGCCAAGGTTACAAAAAAATGTCTGCAACACTGAAGGTTCCTAAGAGCATGGTGGCCTCCATAGTCCTTACATGGAAGAAGTTTGGGACGACCAGAACTCTTCCTAGACTAGACCCGGCCATCCAGCCAAACGGAGCAATCGTGGGAGAAGCCTTGGTGAGAGAGGTAAAGAAGAACTCAAAGATCACTGTGGCTGAGCTCCAGAAATGCAGTAGGGACATTGAAGAAAGTTCCACAAAGGCAGCTATCATTACAGCCCTCCACCAGTTGGGGCTTTATGGCAGAGTGGCCCGATGTAAGCCTCTCCTCAGTGCAAGACATATGAAAGCCTGCATAGAGTTTGCCAAAAAAAAGAAAAAAAAAACACATGAAGGACTCCCAGACTGTGAGAAATAAGGTTCTCTGGGGCCTGTACGACGAAGCCGGATTAACATGCCCGGGATTTCTTCTTCTGTTACCTGGGTTGACTTAACCAGACATCTGCGGTCTTGATAAACGGTACTACGAAGCTGGTTATCAACTCGGTAATTCAACCCAGGGTTTTCCAATCTTAATCAGTGCGCGCTCACATAAAAGGGGCGGAGTTTGAAGCGTCTGACCAATCACAGACATGGAGAAATAGAGAGCGACATAATTCACCATGGAGGAGCAGACGATGATACTTAACAAATATGAAGAATTCAGGAACATCATCCAGGCCAAAAGCAACACGGTCGCTGCAGCAAAAATCAGGAAGGAATGCTGGGAGATAATTGCAGACTCTGTTAATGTGTATGTCCGTGTGATTGTACAATCATAAAACAATATCGGACTCTGATCATTTAGTGTCACTTAATCACACTACAGCGCTTCCTCTGTGGATTTCCTTCTCATACTGTACATATAGCCTAGATATTTCCAGCATAGGCTCATGCACTTATTGTAACGGTGTGGATGGGTGTGTGCTCCATAAATTCATGTTTTCTGCATGTGTGACCTCTTAACCATATTATTTCAGATGCAACCCCAGCGGCGCAACATGATCATGAGAACAAATACAAGAATATCATCAGTGTCGCCAACGGTGTGCATGAAATTACCATTGAATGAATGAATGAATGAATGATTTTATTGAGTGGGATTTGAACACTGTGCACAATTCTGCTACAAAAATTAAACTATTCAGCTGCATCAATACAGCACTGATATTTGTTTTCACTTGAGGTGAGGCATTGGTTTGAATTAAAATTAATTTATTGAGTCTATTAACCTTAATAAAACCTCAGTGTGATGCAGAGCATCTGTGGTGTTTTCGGTGCGGCTGCGATGCGTTACATTTGTGATGTTCGGCTCCAACAGCTGACAGATGTAACGGAGTCCAGCAGAGGAAAACCTCCATCTTTCATATAAAATGTCATCTAACAAATCTCTAAAGGCTCTAAAGGCCACAGAGACAGCAAGAAAGTTTGTTTTTGTCTGGTTATTCCTCCGTGAGAAGTTTCAGCCGTGACGCCGCGGTGATCGTTAACTTGGTGAGTTTATATTTAATGACGAACTTGGACGGGGGGGGGGGGGGGGGCTGTGCATGCGGTTATGTCCGTGTATTAAACGCCTCGCGTGCTGTACACATTCGCATTTCTTCACCAGCCTCGATCATTAAAACTCTGCAGAAGAGCATCTGATCAGCTGATTGTCGACATCGCGGTGCTCCAATCATGTCCGCAAGGAACCTTTAGAAGTTCAGACATATGACTGACCACTGACAGACAGGCGGACTTATTTATTTGAAATTTATAGACCACTAAAGACGAGGCAGTTTCTATGTGCCTGGGTCTTTTTTAATTAGTAAATAGGCTGTTTTAATGCCTGGTTGAGTTTATTTAATCTAGTACCTGAGCTGTCTTCTCAATAAATATATGTTGGATTTTTACTTTAATTTCAGCTTCAGCAAAGGTTTTTCAAGCAGGTCAAAATGTCATTACCTTTAATTTGACAATAAATATTGCAACAATGACTCGTCAAAGCATTTTATGCCATCATTGTTGTTATCGTGAGCCTCCCCACAATATCAAGATAAATATGGTACCGTGAGGTTCATATCGAGATAATATCGTACCGTGAGATGTGGATATCATTACCTCCCTATCCACCACCGTTCACCATCCAACCTGACAGAACTGGAGAGGATCTGCAAGGAAGAATGGCAGAAGATCCCCAAATCCAAGTGTGAAAAGCTTGTTGCACAGGGCTGTGTGGTATACCAGTTCATACCGAAAGCCAGTGTTTATTTTCATTATGATATATTTTCATACCCCTATACTGGTGAATAGTCTAGACAAAAGGTGGAATGTGCGCAGTGGGAAAGTGTGAAAAGCTGGTTAAAGCTGTCAAAGTGAAGCACACATTCACAAGGAGGAACAAATTTCCAAAGAGGAGCCACGTCTATGGTTTGTAAGTTTTTTGGCTTTAAAGGATTAAACGTGGACCAAACAACTGTTTACAAATGCTGTTGAGGAAAAGCGGCAGCTGGCAGTGGTAACAATAGCAGCTAGCTTAGCCTACAACACATTTTAGAATACCAAGAATGTCTTGATCTGGGACTGGATATGAGAAAAAGAACAAGAAGTGATTGGATTACAATCACATTTCATCGTGACAAGATTCCCATAGATGATGCAGAGAAAGAAAGAAAAAAAGAGAGAAAGAAAATAAGAGTAATGCGAGGGCGAAACGTCAGTAGTCAGATTGGAGTAGCAGGTTTGTCAGCAGAGTTTACGAACAACCGTTAAGCTAAATACAAGCTAGCACTAGTTTAGCTGTTTGTTAACATTTCAAGCAGAAGCTCTGAGCTCCGCCTCGTCCTCTCACCACCTCTACGTCAACCTGGCAGTGAGTGAAGCACACATTTCTTATGTGAAGCGGAGACGTCTTGAGTTGCCTTATCAAATGCCTGTCAGCGTTGTGTTTTTACCTGTGTGGGCAGAGATGTGGCTGCTGCTCTCCTCACCTTCTGACTGAAGACTAGGCTGCTGCCTCCTACAGTGTTTAAGAGTATGTACCAATACATCCACTAGCCCTACTTTTTAGCCCTGCCCCTAAATTTTGTGCGTTCCTGTGAAGGTAGTGCTGTCCCAATCCCTCTTTGCATGTAGGGGAAGTGGACATAACAAGGGGTTGGGGGTATGAATTTAGCCCTTCAGAGCGAGGGACGTCAGATGCTGACTTGTTTCCTCCTCTACGCAGGAGGAAGAGGCGGTTCACCTTTAACACTGTGTACAGTGGAGATGGAGCATTGCTGAACCAGACTCAGGATGCTAGTTGCAGATGTACTTTAAGACCTACAAATAAAGTTGTGACTAATCAGTGTCAGACATCAGCAGGAAAATCACTTAAATGGCCAGAAAGGCTTTTCTAATGCCAGAAACATATGAGACAACTGTGTCAAAGAATAACAGTGGAAGCACAGAGATTTCACAAAAGATACTATAAAAAAAAGGAAAACAAACAAACAAACAAAAAACCTTAAAAAACATGGAAACTTGAAAGTGGAAACCCAAAGACACATATGCATGGAACCAACTGACTGACATATATCAGTGCACATCATGGAGCTAAGAAATGATACTGGTTCATTATTTGGACTTGTTTACATCGGCTGAAACATTTAACAGCAGAAAGGTTTTCGTATGAGTCTCTTTCACTGTGGCGGGGAAGCAACTCCTACTACAACATCGACCTCTTTGGTTCTGGGACTTTACTGTATGTTACAGGTAAGAACAAACATTGTTTTTCCTTCAGTTACATTGACTGTATTACCAAGTAAAATGTGTTCAAAGCCAATTTCTGCTGATTCAGGTTTCATGTAAATTTTTACATCAAAAGTAAAGAATTCATCATGCAGCCACTGCACGGAAGATGAAAATGAATGATTTCTGAAAAGCATGTTTAAATCTTACTGAAAAACATTTATTCTTTCTCCCTGAAAATAGTAGTGATGATACAAATATTCAGTTTTAGATCATCTGAGATTCATGCTGTGACATTTGTTGGCTTCCTAGATGTGATTTAATATTAAAATAATGTAAAATTTGTCTATAGATGTATCATAAAACAATTCTGACTGAAAATCAATGTATGAATAACAAGTCACAAGGTTTACTTGTAAACTCCTATCTTTTTTTTAAAAAAGAGAGAGATAAAAAAGGTAATTAGAATTAATGCATAAATTCAAAATTTACGCTTACATAAATATATTTCTATTCCTTAAAGCAACATTTTGATTTACAATTAAGAATCTTTAATGGCACTTACACTTTAATTCAATCATTTGAATGTGTGGTATCAAAATAGAGTAAAGCAAAACATTAAAGAACGTGTTGATCAGAGACAAAGTGTTTCATAAATGAATATGTTATTTGCGTTGTTATGAATGTAATCTTACGTTTTTTTTTTTTAATACTAAATGATAGTATAAAATTCAGAAAAATTGAAGGCTATTTAATTTCATGGTTCATAATGATTACAGAAATTATTTTTAAATCATTATTACCATTTTAATAAATTTGGGCCAGATCAGGTGGTCATATCATTAAGTTTTAGCAGCCACACTTGCAGAAAGCCATAAATCACAACCAAATAGGGAAAAAAGAAAAAAAAAAGTGTGTGTGTATATATATATATATATATATATATATATATATATATATATATATATATTGAGTTTGGGCCTGTGAATCTTTTGCTATTAGGGGAGGATTTGAAAATATATTTTACAAAAATCATGGAAATCTTAAATCTGAAAGTGCTAGAAACCCACACATGTGTAACTCATGTGTAAACATGTAAACACAGAATAGACCAGTTGACAAATAAACAGAATGACATAAACATCAGAGCCAAACTGATACTGTGGCAAAAAGAAAAGAGAAGAAACAGTCTTGTTGATATTAACATGAGAAAAAAAACATAATTGAGCTGAAATATACTTTATCATTCAGACTCATTCCCCTTAGTTGACACATTAAACAGCATTTAGATTTTTGTAAGAGTCTCTCACTGGGTCATAACTGGGTCCTCGACCTCTTTGGTTCTGGGACTATAGTTTATGGTAAATGTCTTACCTTATGTTGTCTCATTGTTGATGTTTAATTATAGTTAAAGCAGAACTCAATAACTTTAGCTCGTGGCTCCCCCTTGTGGCGTCCTTTCACTGTCTAAAAGTTCAACCCCCCTACACCCCCCACAGCAGGGCGGCCACAGACGGCTTCTCTACCTGTCTTTCCTCTATTTTGATCCCTGGATATATTTCTAAGCTTTTACTAGCTTGTTGTTGCTGCATTGCTGTGATGGTAGCAGCACCGCATCTCCCTCTACTCAAAGCAAAGTCCTGTATTTTCTGAAATGGGATGTTTTACCCGCAATTTGCGGGTAAATATGCCGTGGATTATATTTTTCTCTGGTGTTGGCAGGTAGCAGGTAAGAATACGAACTTTTATTTACTTGTGATGCAGTGATGCTTCACCCGGCGCCCAGGCAGCGCAGCTACGTGAATCACTCTGGTCCAGCAAAGAGTTGGTTATGAGAGCCAGGAGCCGTGTTTAGGTGGTGTGAAGCTAAAGAAATGTTTTCTTCAAATTAGCGCTGGTAGTCTGGTTCAAATCAGAGCTGGAAGCAGCTCGGTAGATAGGGGACCTGAGTACCGTACAGCGGTTTCTGTTGTCGCAAGTTCTGCTCGGGTCGGCGCAGGCAAAGTTGCATAGAGCTGCTCGCAGGCCAGAGGCACCGGTGGGAGGGGGGGGGACATTGAATCGCTCCGTAAACACTTTGTTTAGCCCCACGGGGATTCCCAAAAGCATTTATTGAGGTAAAAAAGTTACTGAGTTTCCCCTTTAAAGTCTGTTTCTGCTGCTTCAGGCTTCACATGCTAGTTTCTCCATCATCAGCAGGAGATGATCATGTTGCTATTGCTACAGAAAAAGAATAAAAATCAATACATTCTAAATACATGCTTAAATCTTTCTGAACAAATACAACTATTTTATTAATTCTACAAACATACAAAAGTTTTATTTTTGACAATCTGCATCAATTCTCAGACATCCAGCAGCATCCAGAGTCCAGGGGAAGAACTTCCTTCTGTGTCTGGCCTCAGACATGTTTGCTCCTCTGTTCCGGTTCTCCTGGAAAAGACAGAAGGAAGGTGGTCCTGTGGAGGAACTACGTCCTGCTGACGGAGATCAACTGGAGATCAAAGAATTGGAGTGCTCCGCTTCCATCTTGCCGATCCATCAGCAAGAGAACGACACATATAAATACAGCTGCTACATCAACTACTACTTCCACTTTCCTGGAGCCTATCCCAGCTATTATCAGGCCATAATTTCTGACCAGTCACACAATAGTTGTTGGAAACTAGTAAAAAATTCTGTTTAGATGATACCTTAACAATAAGCAGCAAGAACTCCAAACCAGGACTGTGAGAACAATATGACATTATTCTCTATTTGCAGCCCTAAGAGAGAGAGAGAGAGAGAGAGAGAGAGGAATTTCTCTGTTCTGGTGAAGCACACACAGGCCTTTAAACACACCTGCTCAGCATCAAACAGCAGACAGACCATAATATCTCATTAATAAAGCCAAAAGTAAATCAAACAACTTAAGTTCTTGGCAAGCTTTCTTCTAACGTTTGAACTTTACCTTTTATCGGTGATCTATGACGGGTAACCTGTCTGTCTGCTTGTGTGGGTGTGTGTGTGTGTGTGTGTCAGTGTCCTTCCAGTCTGAGTGCAGGGTGCTGCTGCTCTGTCTGCTGTACACAGTGCTGACAGGGAAGAGTCTGGTGTACTGTGGTGGACTGCTGATGATCATCAGGAACAAGGGACCATCCACCAACTTCACACATGCTGACTGATGGTTTCCTGCTCAACTTTTCTCTCCATCAACTTGATCCAGTCATCTTAACCAGGATTTATAAATATATTTTTTAATCAACCAATCACTCTTACTACAGTAGTAAAACTGATTGACGAGCCAATAGACAAATGAAAAATCAGCCCCATTACTTTCACAGCTGATGTATTCTGTAATAATACAGTATTTACATATTTAAAGCTTTTAACTAATCACAGCACATGGGGTAGTGAATCCAATTTTACAGAATATTGCAAAAACTGTTGAAAGAAACATCTTCTATAATGCCTTTAAATGATAAATTCTATTTTTATGCCATTTTACAGAATTATTGGCATAATCTAAAACATGTATGTACTTTTATATTTGGTGTCATGAATTGTAACTTCTGAAAAACAGTTTTATTTTCTTTAGTTTATTTCATCTTCTTCTTAATTTTCACCATTTCATTTTCATTTTATTCATTTTCAGTAATAAACAGCTTAATGTAAACAAAATGCAATAAAAAATAAATGTTTGCCCAGAATTATTTCATTAGATGATTCTTTCTTCCATGTCACAATATATTTCAGAATTTGTGAACAATAATATTGAATCTAAAAACAAACAAAATATTTTTTTAAAACACTGAAGTTACAAAAGTCCACAGAAATGATCAATAAAGAAAAGACAGAACAAAGATCAACATCAAAACCTCAGAACAGAAAACAACATAAAAAAAGATTTTTTAAAACTAAAATGTGACTCCCACTCAACTGTTACGATGTGAGAGATTTTGTTTCACAATCTTGAAGTTAAAAATATAAGAGACGAGTGAAACAACATGACTTGTTTGTGTCGGTGGTTTATGTTTCTGTCTCAGTGTGGTTGGAGTCGCTCTGATGAACCATAACAGAGCTGATAACTTTATCATGACATTCACTTTAACTTTTTTTTTAGGACAATAAAAGAAATGAAGAGAGAGTCACAGAGAAGAAATTTCTGAGAACATGACATTGAAATAATTTATAATAAATGAATTACCAGCAAAGATTCAACAGGTTTCTAATCTCCCTTTTCTTCTATCAAGAGTTTATTTTCCGGCTCTGATGTCGGGATTTGAGCTGTTTCTCTCACAGATGAAGAGCACAGATGCTTCCTGCAATGATGTTTTTAGCACGGTTGATGGTTGTAGCAGTCATTGTGTTATTAAAGTGAAAAGCCGCAGCTAACGGTGTGGAGGCTTCAGAGAAACCCACACAGCTGCAGGAAAGGAAGTCTGATTGGCTCTCAGCAGTAGTTTCTGTTCTAATAACCACTGAGAACAGATTCATATCTGCTGCTGAACACACTCATCATCTCCCCTCCATCTCTGCTTTCTGGAAACTTTTCTCTACCAGTGAGACCCCCACCTAAAGTTGAACTAAGGACAAGTTACCTTCCGACCTTTATTCTGTCTCTTACTTTGGAAACTGTATATTTTGCCTTTGCTTTCTTTTGTCATCTGATAAAATCCAAATCCTGAGATCCACCTGCCTTCAAACCCGATGGTCCTGCATTTGCTTTTTTTTTTTTTTTTTTTTTTTTACTGGTCTTGTCTCCTTTGTTCAGAAACTTCCTAGAAGGTAAAATAAATAATATTGAAGCATCATCAGACATGAGTTTGGCATTGAACTCTTTTAGATGTCTACTGAAATGAATTTGCTTGTTATGATTAATGTGAAATTTTCAACAAGTTGCATTTTCCCTTACAATTTCAACTGTCTTCTGAACAGTAATGAGCTCCATTTTTGCTTAATTTATTGTTGAAACAATGTTTATGAAAAAATATGAATTCATTTGCAATCTTAACTTAAATTTGTGTTTTTTTTTTCAAACCTGAAATAAAGTCACATTCAGTTCACTTTTCTGATTTTAGACTTTAAAAAGAAAACCTGACAAAAATTAGTGGAAAAAAACCTTAAAGAGCTGATCTGAAAAATAGATAAAATGTAAATAACAAAAACATCCATTTAATATTTTATATCTGATTCTCAAAATACAAAAAATGCTAAATTAACAATAGCGATGTTATTATATTGCACTGTGGAGCTGAGCTGCACTACCTGTACTTCTATGGTGTTCCTCTGACGGCTGGAGGACAGACCTCATTTAATCTGGTGAGCTGCAGCTGATAAAGACCAGAAACTAAAATAATGAGAAAACAACTTCAATATTTTAATCTGCTAAGTGCTTCACTCAGACTGTTTCACTTGTGTTGAATGAATGACAAATCCCTCATTATCATCTGAGGGAAATTATTGAAGTGGTTGGGGAAAAGGCAAGATTTGTCTGTTCTATTTATCAATACTTTTACACCGTAAACCTTTCTGAGCTGCAGAATCCTACATGATTTGTAAAGTACTTTGTGCTGGTTCCTGTATGAAAAGTGGTCTAAATATTTATATTAAAACAAACATTTCTACCTCTCCTCAGCTGTCACATCCCTCCATCTCTTCATTCTGATTATTTGGCAGCACATCAACAGTTAGGAACAGATTTACTGAAACAATTCTCCTAACCAAACTTATGTTCTTTATGTTTTTCCTTTTTTTTGTATTTCCTCTTGTTCTTGCTTTTCTCACTAATGCTGATGGACTCATGGTCTGGTCCACTTTTCCTGACCTCTCCCGCCACTCTGTCCATGACCTGTATACACAATCTGCCTGACAACCGAGGCATGTTGCATTTATTCTAATGCATCCCAACAGCATGAGCACACATATCAATCTCAAACACACACACACACACACACACACACAATCAAATATTTATTATGTAATTTTTTTAAATCATGTAATTATTTAACAATCATTAGAGGAAATAAAAAGAAAAATTCAAGCATAAGTTAGGTATGTAGGTAATGGCCACATGTATTTTAAGGTGGGGGTGCTATCGTGGGGGTGGGGTTGCCTTTTCTGCCCTGAACAGCACTTACATTTAAAAGCAATGTTGCCATATGCTATAATGCTGCTGGTGGTTTTAAATTTTTTCAAATAAATGAGACATGTGCTTGAGATAGGTTTTAGTGCAGCATTATATACAAATATCATATGTCATATTAAATGTCCAAATGATTATGGGATGAAAATGAGAGTTCTGTGATTTCTGAATTGTTATTACAGTAAGAAGTCTGAGTGGGTTTTCTGCACTCTAAGAACCACAGCAAATTGCACTTCCTTAGACATCAGCCAAAGACCCAAAGAAGACTGCCACTGCTGGTGAATTAAAATGGGTCACATGGTGCATAAAGACTAAAGAAACATTCAGGTTCCCACAAACACATTCAGCTTGGTGGTAAATTTAGTAACACAGATGAATTTCTGTTGTCTAGCAGCTGAAAAAAAAAACCAAAAAAAAAAACCACAATCTCATATCTCATAATTTGAATATCAGTAACATCAATAATATTATTCATATCACTGATTTCATACTACAACTACTAATAGTAATACTAATACTACCGTAATAACTTTCTAACACTTTTTCAAACAAATGTTATAAAGTGCTCTAAACATCAGCAATAAATTCAGGTAAAATTACTATTTTACCTGAATTTGTTGGATAAAAAGTCACCTAGTAAATTCAGTCAAGTGGCAAATTAGAAAAGGATCTCTGATGAAAAAAAGTTTTAGCAAAAGATTTCAGCTGACCTGACTTTTTCAGACAGCTTGTTCTACGTACAGTAAATGCTTCGTCACCTCTGCTGAGTTTCTCAAACAAGTAAAAGTTCTCTGCCAGAGGTCTCAGGCCTTTGTTGGATGGTTCTAAATCAATTTAATTCAATGACTGCACATTGAATTAAAGTCAGTGAAAGGCCTGCAAAGGCTTTAAAAAGCAGGACTAAGATCTTAACATCAACAGTAAACGTACTGGGAACCAGTGAAAAGGGGGCTGAGTGATGTGTTCTCATAACTGACAGCTGGATTCTGAACCATGTGAAGATGATTAATATGTTTTTGGTCCGAACATGTAACAACGCAATAGTTGAGGTGTGAGGAGATGAAGCATGTAAAATGGTTTCTGTGTCTTTGAAATATAAAATAGGTTGTAGATTTGTAACCTAGTAGTAATGTCGCAGGCTTTGGTGTGGCGGACCCAGATTTGAGTTCCTGACACGGCACTCAGAAACTACTGTAGGCCTCTGAGCAAGGTCCTCAACCCCCACCAACTGCTCCTTAGGTGCATGCTCTATTGGCCCGCTAACTTATCTGACCTGAAACCCATCAAAAATCTGTGGGGCATTGTCAAGAAAAAGCTGAACGGGAAGAGACCAAACAATAAAGAAGAGCTCAAGGCTGTAATGGAAGGATGTTGGTCTTCCACAACCCCCTGAGATATGCCATAAGCTGGTAGCATCCACGCCACGCCGGGTTAAGGCAGTCATTCAAGCAAAAGGGCCCAAACTAAGTATAAAGTACAGATGCAAGTTTTTATTTTAGGACTTTTTTTGTATTTAAAGTCCTTTTACAATTGATTTCTTGCAATATTTACATTTTTTGATATATATAGATATAGAATATGTATATCTATATATAGATATAGATATATATATATAATGTGCTGCTCAAACTCAAAATACCGTCAAACCCCAAACCAACTTTTGTTGCATCTGACTGTATGCATTTGCTCAAAAAGCCAACAGATGGCAGTATTTGTCAGTGACAGCAGTGACGTGACAGTGACTGGGCCAGTAGCAACATGGGGGGTATTCCGGAAAGCGGGTTATGTGGTGAGTACTACCGTGATTCCACAGGTTTATGAGATGAATTAACACACAAAATATTAAAGCTAGTTAGAGGACTTTTCATAACTTCAACATTTATGATATATGTCGAGACATTAGGAAAGTCCTCACAAACGTCTGACATTATAATTTCATTGATGATGGCTTTTCATGTGGTTCCCAACTCTGGTTAAAGATACTCAGAGTTGATTGAACCAACTCAAAGCAGCTTTTGTGGAGCTGAAAACTCAGAGTTCTTCAGTTCTGGGTAAGTTAATCCAGAGTTTCTGACTAGACTCAGAGTTTCATGAACCTCCTACCTGGAATACCCCCATGGCCCGGAGATGGACTGGGACATGTCCAGCGTTCCTTCCACCGCTTCCAGTGGCTGCTGGGATAGGCTCTAGCCTCCCAATTACTCTCTTTCAAAATAAAATTTGCCATTTTATTCGCTTAATGCATGACATATCATATCACAGGCATCTGATAAACTGAGCCAGCCATGCAACAGTTTTCATCTGAAAATTGTCAATTCTGTCAGTTTTAAATTTCACACATGCTCAACTAAGTTTAGTTTCACCAAACCAGAGGTGGAAGTCTAATCCTAATGTGAGGAGGAGTCTATGCAAAACTCAAATGTCCTCCGTCTCTACTTATCTGACGAGAGAATGGATGACAGAACAGTGGACTCACAGTTCAGCATGATGGGGTACGGGACAGGGCTGCTGCTTTTATCTATCTGCTGGGCAGGTGAAGATCCTCAATGATTTAATCAATTTCCATTCATACCAACTTAAAACAAATTACTGTTCTGTGTGTTTTATTTTTTTTAGGTATGAATGGACAAACTCTGACACAATCTGAAGCTGTGGTTAAAAGACCAGGAGAGTCCCACAAGCTAACATGCACAACCTCAGGTCTGTCATTTAGCAGCTGGTGGATGGCCTGGGTCAGACAGGCCCCTGGAAGAGGACTAGAATGGATTGCAACTGAAAATAATGGTCATACGAGCAACAACTACCACTCCCAGTCAGTCCAAGGAAGGTTCATCGTCTCCAGAGACAACAGCAAAGAGCAGCTGTTTCTGCAGATGAACAGTCTGAAGACGGAAGATTCTGCCATTTGTTACTGCGCTCGGGACCCACAGTGATGAAAGTCAGCGAAACACTTGCACAAAAACCTGCACGGACACAGAGCTAAATAAAAAAGTAACTGTAAAGCCAAATTTAAAAAAAAAAAAAAAGAAAAGCATGACTTATTACTCACATACATATGTACACACACAAATGCACACACACGTGTGTAAAGTATATGCACTATACCTCTAACAGGGTATTCCTGCTTTAAGTTCTACTTTATATCCCAGACCAATCAGAACCAAGCCTTTCTTCGTAACATGAGTGGCTGTTACTCACTCTATAGATGGGTGTCTGAGCAACGTCACAGATAGGATGCGCGCGCAACAAGGGGACAAGAAAACACAGGAAAAGCATTATTGAACGATGAGAAGACGTGTGTTTACATGCAAGACTCGACTTTTAATGCAGATGAAGTCAAGATATGATGTGAAAGTGTTGAGGAAATACAATATTTTTATCCTGGTATTTGTTTGGTTACAAAAATCAAAATGTTAATACATGCAAACAGCTGAAAATGGTGATAATAGGACATTAGGAGTGACTGTCTTCAGTAAACCCTCTCGGATAACTTCTGCAGGTTCAGACCACGATTTATTTAGTCTTTCACCATGTTGGATTAAACCACCGCGGTGGCAGAAATTATTCCTGTGTTGTAGTCGGGAGACTGGTACTGTACCATTATCACGGCCGCGACCAGTCATTTATCAGTTCACAGCTGCATCACAACACTGTAAAATCCTGTAGCTGTGTGACAGTCGTCCTCTGCTCAGACACAGAAAATAAAGATAAGAAAAAACGGATTGTGGAGCCGTTTACAAACATTCACGCTGCATAACAATGCAGGTAAAAATTTTTCAAGTGTTAAATGTCTGTTGCTTGAAACATGGTTTTATTTAAGGAAATCAGGCCCTCAGATGACTGAAAGAAATGATAATGTCTTTCTTTTTGCATGCGCGTTCACTGAATCAGGATATATTTTGAGAGAGAAGTTGACTATTAGACTATTTCTAACCTCTCAAAACAAGAAATTAAAACATTATACTTCTTAATTATCATCAGACCCTCATGGATTACATTTTTTATCCAGAAGATAATCAGAATCAGAATAACTTTATTAATCCCCAAAAAGAGATTGAATTGTTGTAACAGCAACAAGAGGATAATAAGAACCTTAAAAAAGACAAGCGGTCCTGTCTGAAAAACAATTCAATATTCAAATGATTTTACATTTTCAGGACTCTACGTAAACTCAGTGGTTTCCTGTTCATACAGATGGAAAGAGTTCATTGGGTGTTCAATATAAAGAGGATCAGAGGTTCATCAGTTCGTCTTCCACACATATCATGTTTTCAGTCACTGTGCTGCTGCTGTTGGCAGCTGGATCCTGTAAGTCTCTCTAAATTCATCACAGTCAGCAAGTCTTCATTTCTAATTACATAAATTGTTTATCTTTTTTACAGGTGTGAAGTGTGAAACACTGACACAGCCAGCCTCCATGACTGTACAGCCAGGTCAACGTCTGACCATCACCTGTCAGGTCTCTTATACCAGCTACTGGACAAGCTGGATCAGACAGCCTGCAGGGAAAGTAATGGAGTGGATTGGTCAAGCAGTTGGAACTTCAACAAATTACAAAGATTCTCTCAAAAACAAGTTCAGCATTTCCACAGACTCTTCCAGTAACACAGTAACTCTGAATGGACAGAATATGCAGCCTGAAGACACGGCTGTGTATTACTGTGCAAGAGACCACAGTAACACAAACCATCGTCAGACCTGAACAAAAACCTCAAATGGCATGAAAAACTGTTAAATAAAGCCTCCAGAGGAGGAGCTCTTAGCCTGATAATGAATTTAAAATAGGCTAATTAAAAGGAAAAATGTCTTGGCATAATAAATAGGGTTCTTTATTTTCAATTTGACCTGTTTTTATGAAAACATGATGAGCAATGTTTTTTTTCATCTTTCATGTGGTGCTTCACAATGGAGAAAAAGATCATAAGCTTGTGTTTTTTAAAAATCTATTTATTAATAAAAGAAGATGTTCAAGAAATACGTATGAGTTCTGAAGTAATCATGACTGACACCCAGTCTTTGCTCCATAATCGTCTACTTTGAGGGGTCATAAAATAAAATGTTTTACACTTTCTGTATATATTATAATATTTTTTCAAGTTAAGCAAATAATTTAACCTTTGTGAAAAAACAAACATTCCTATTTTCTCTGAGGAGTTAATGCAAAACTCAGATCTTCCTCCTCTACATATGTGACTGATGATGACAGAGACCAGTGGACACTCAAGTTACCATGATGGATTATAGAACAGGACTGCTGTTGCTAGCTATCTGTTGGACTGGTGAAGATTGTCAACAATCTTAATTGGATTAAATTTTATTTGTTTTAGCACATCATCAATTAAACGCATTGTTTTTCGTCTTTAAAGGTGTTGATGGTCAGACAGAGACAGAGTGTGAACCAGTGGTTAAAAGACCTGGAGAATCCCACAGACTGACCTGCACAGCCTCTGAATTCATATCAAGTAGCTATGGGATGCACTGGATCAGACAGGCTCCTGGAAAAGGACTGGAGTGGATTGCTTATATCAGTGAAGGCAGTAGCTATATACTCTCAGTCAGTTCAGGGCAGGTTTACCATCTCCAGATTCAACTGGAAAAAGCAGGTGTCTCTGCAGATGAACAGTCTGAAGACTCTGCTGTTTATTATTGTGCTCGAGAAACACAGTGACGGAAACTAAGGGTGCAGCTGTACAAAATCTGACAATAATACATATCACATTAAAGTCTTTGGTGTAAAATGAACACACTTCTCTAACGCAATTTTAAAACATTACAGTGTATAAGTTAAAACATGAAGATATTAACACTGCCTTCTAGAAAAGATAATTATTTCTGTAGATGTGAAATATAATAATTGAGGTAACTTTTAAGTTAAAAACAATTCAGACTTAAAAAAAGGCAAAAGAAGGCTCAAAAATAGCACCTGCAGAGCCACCCCCAAGCCTATCCCAGCAGCTCTCAGCAAAATGTTTGTGTTCTCTTGTTTTATCAGGTGTTTTATAGTCAGATAGTTCTCAGCTCCTGTTCAGTCTCAGCTTAATGGTCTAAGATTCCCTGTATGTACAAGCAGCATCAAACAATACTGACATGTTTAAAACTTCTATTCCTCAGCCAACCAAAACATCTTGTTTTTTGGTGTAAGTTGTGCTCTGACTCCATGAACTGGTCCACTCCAGTGGAGTTTTACTGGAAACAATTTTACATTATATGTTGAGTTTAATTTCAAATGGACATTTTCACATTTATACAGCCCACCTGTCAGTTGTCCATTTCTATGAAAGCAATATATTCATGTTTCGAAAAAACAAACAAACTTCTATTTAAGGTTTTTGGAAAAAAAAAAAAAGTTGAATAAATAAGCATATAAGAAATTTGAAATAAATGAAACGAATAAACACATTTAGAGAAAACCTCTGTTCAAATGAACTAAACTGTTTCACATTGATTTAAATCATCGTCATCTTTACGCAAAATCAGTGGTTTCCTGTTCACAGAGATGTAAAGACTTCACTTGGTGCTGAGGATAAAGAGGATCAGAAGTTTGTCCCTTGAACGTTGAGACAAGTTCAACCATTTCCTTGTTCAATTTGATGAATCAACTCACAGTATGTTCATCTTTTTACAGATGTGAAGTGTGAAACGTTGACACAGCCAGCCTCCATGACTGTACAGCCAGGTCAACGTCTGACCATCACCTGTCAGGTCTCTTATTCTGTTACCGGCTACTGGACAGCTTGGATCAGACATCCTGCAGGGAAAGGACTGGAGTGAATCAAAAGAGCAGTTGGATCTTCAACATCTTCAACAAGATTCTCTCAGAAAAAAGTTCAGCATTTCCACAGACTCTTCCAGTAACACAATAGATTATGTTGGCACTATAAAAACAGTTTCCCTCATTTTCAGTTTGACGTGTTTATATTAAAATATTTTTAGCTAAAAATTTTCTTGTCATATGTTTTGCTTAACAAAGGAGGAAAAGAAAAATACTTTAGAAAATGTATTTATCAATACAACAAAATGTTTAAAAAAACACTTGCTCATAGCTCTGAATTAAGACAACCAGTTTTTTTTAATAGACTACTTTGAGGAGTCATATCAAAAATGAAATGTTGTTCACCCTTTGCATATCTCATTGTTCTTTTGCATAATGAAAAAAGAAATAAAAAACAAAGAAATTATAAAGAAAGAAAGACACAAAATGAACCGTGAAAAATACCAGATCCTTCTGTTTCCTGTGAGGAGGAGTCAATGCAAACCTCAGATCTTCCTCCTCTACATAGTGATGATGACAGAGACCAGTGGACACTCAGGTTACCATGATGGATCATAGAACAGGACTGCTGTTGTTAACTATCTGCTGTGCAGGTGAAGATTGTTATCCAACTTATTCTGGTAACATTTTTATTGGTGAGATCAAAATAATAAATTAGATTAATTTCTTTTATCATTTGCCAGGTGTTGATGGTCAAACTCTGGCAGAGTCTGAACCAGTGGTTAAAAGTCCTGGAGAATCCCACAGACTGACCTGTACAGCCTCTGGGTTCACATTCAGCAGCTATCCGATGGTCTGGATCAGACAGGCTCCTGGAAAAGGACTGGAGTGGATTGCTTACATTGGCACTTCCAGTACTCCAAAATACTACTCCCAGTCAGTCCAAGGCCGGTTCACCATCTCCAGAGATGACTCCAGCAGTAAA
>JALJCO010002902.1:0-20628 GCA_023101725.1 Atherinomorus stipes | reverse complement strand
AATGCACATCATTTAGGTATCGAAGTAATCTTCCTCCTATTTCCAAAGTGTTTGGCTTAAGCTTTTGCAAGAAATGGTCATATGGGTTTTTTCAAAGTGACATCACTTTTGTGCAGCTATGACGTTACCTGATGACCTCACTGCCATTGGGGTTTTTCTCTACGACACCTGTGCCAGTGTTCATTCAGATCTGTACAGCATTACCTGTACATCTATTTTTGGTGGTTAATAACTGACCTTATCTTGTATGAAGGCATGGTAAGTTTATTTGTACAGTACATTTGTTGCACACAGCAATTCAATGTGATTTGGATAAAGCTTTAAAAGCATTGCAGCAGGGTACAGAAGAAATTAAATATTAGGTAAAACAATAAAAGAAAGCCTGTTTTGAAAAGAGAGAATAGTGAAAGAGTCTTATGAGACCATGCAGTTTAAAACTCCTGAATAAAATCTGTCTTTACATGTAGTTTAGAGCAGGTGGGTCTTTAATTTGAGTGTTTCAGGTTATGAGAGTTTTTCTGCCAGTTTGTTCCAGACATATGTGGAGCACAGAAGTTGAATGACGCTTCTCCATGCCTGCTTCTGACTCTGGGAACTGACTAAAGGCCATTTGAATCACGATTGAATGCAAATTGGGAAGGTCATTCATTTTTAAAGCTAATTGATTTTAGTTAATCAGGAAAACATGAGTAAGTGGCAGTCTGTCTTGAGTTGGTTTGAATTTGAACATGTATGTATGTTAAGATTTTTTTAAAAACTTATTGAGCTACTGGTAAAAGGAATGCATTTGAATTAGCCATTTTGGTAAATATATTTGTCTTATATTAATCTCAGCATATTTGAAAATGTGTAAAATGATATGTTAGATTGTCAAATAGTTATTTTCTAGTAGTTGCAGCTGTTATGTTTTTTGACCTTGAAAGTCATGTTTATACTTTATGTTTGTAACTTCAGATGCCATATATTAATTTTTAATTTCCTATGCATAAGTGCATGCTGTATTGGGGACTGAATGTTATCCGTGACACAAACTAGCTGTGTAAACTTGCAGCATTTCCATCCATATCAAAAGTGATTGAAACATTATTTACAATTATATGTAAACTTTTAAACTTCTTTTTCCTCATTTCTTCTCTTCCAGCAAAACTGTGCAGAGCCACTTCATTTCCTTGGTTTGCCAGATGCAGGATGTCAGACTGAAACTTTATGGAAAGGAATCTGAGGACTGTCAAAATATTTTAGATTTATGTTCTAACCTCTCAGAAAATTTCACAGTAGTAGGCTACTGTATCAGCAGAGACTACAAAATTGTTAGTGACTTGAGAAGTTGTTTAGTATGAAATGTATTTGCTCTCTGTGTGTGCATGTGAAGACATCAACCCTTCCTTTAAAAACCATCACAAAACAGGTACGTGGTGATGATGAAGCAACTTAAGGCAGAGATAAGTGAAACCGATTGCTGTTAAAGTAGACACATTATTACTTTGGTGCTGAAAGCAGACTATCAGGTAAAGTGGGACATGATTCTGTCTTTTGATGGATTTTGTGCAAGTGATGTGTTTGTCTGCTATGTTTGTGTAATTGTGCTGACGAATTTCCTGTAATGTTATAACAAAAGGTATCCTGTTTTGTTGTAATAAATGTGTTAATGAAGCGTGCAATGAATTGATGTTACAATAAATTGCTACATGTGTTCACCTCGGAGTAATCTTGAGATTACTCATCTCAGTTCACAAGGTTTTAATTAAATAAACTATTATTATCAGCACAGTAAATTATTGCCTATTGGTGATTATTGATATTTGCAGGTGTCCTAAAAACATTCAGTAAAACAGCTACTGGTATATCATTTACTGGTGTATTTTTGTGTAATTTTTTAAAATTTATTGTTATTGATTAGTTTTTTTTGTTGTATTTTATTGTACAACACACATTTTTTAAAAAAAAGTCTTATTGGTCAACTATTGTAAGTGTGTGGGGGTATTAAGATGTTAAAATGAGTGAAAACATGTAGAAAATTGTTTAAATAACATTTGTTATTTTTATCTAAAAGTCACTTCCTTTTTGTGGACATGTGCTTTTATTTTGACATGTTGCTTCCTGTTGCAGGAGGTTTTTCTGTGTCAAACTTGATCATGTGCATTTAGACCAATACCACAGGTTGTTTTCTGGCAACTCGTGTTGATTGGCTGAGATTATTTCGAAACGTCTCCATATAAATGCCTCCCGGTCATCGAATGTCTGGTTTCCTTTGAGTGTGTTTCGGCGCATGAGAGGGCAAACTACCGTCTGAGCAGCTAGCAAGAGCAGTCTGGGAGTGATTTGGAGAGCTTTAGGAGCAGTTTGAGGAGTGATTTGGAGGAGTTTTTCTGGAGGAGTGTGTTTGGAGGAGTTTTGAGGAGGAGTTTTGGAGAGTTTTTTTCTGCAGCTGTCTTTCCACCGACACAAGGTAAGTTTATTTTTAAATTAACACAGTGTGAGCATGCTGCAGTGTTGGTTTTCATTGTCACCATGTGCTCGGTTAGCTTGCATTTCTGTCGAGTCCAGACAGCTCTGGAGACGTTTGGCGCGCAGCAGCGCCATTTTAAAAGTCCGGTTCGCGGGGGGGGGGGGGGGGGGGGGGGGGGGGGGCTGCTTCTATAGTCCCGTTTAATTAACACAGTGTGTGCATGCTGCAGTGTTGGATTTTATTGTCACCATGTGCCCGGTTAGATTGCATTTATGTCGAGTCCAGACAGCTCTGGACACGTTAGGCGCGAAGCGCCGCCATTTTAAGGCCGGTTCGCGGGGGGGGCGGGGGGGGCCCTGCTTGTATAGTCCCGTTTAAGTTGATGTAAAATAAAAACTATAATAGGTAGAAAGATAATTTTTTTTTTTATCTGAAAGCTAAGAGTTTCCCCTTGCAAGCTGTGGCAGTGTTACAAGTCGATGTCGTCATCATCATTCTTCGCTATGTGCAGTGCAAAGTAATAAGATAAACATAGCAGGTGATATTGTATTTTTTAGGGAGATTTCTGTGGGGACAGCATTTTGGAAACGTTTGGCGTGCAGCTCTGCCATCTTATGTCGGCTTGCCATGTTCTGCATCACAGGCACAAAAAAAATGTTGCAGCTACAATACAAAGCCTGCTTGCATAGTCCTGTTTAAGTTGCTGTAAAATAAAAACTATAATAGTTAGAAAGAGATTTTTTTTTATCTGAAAGCTAAGACTTTCCCCATTCAAGCTGTGGCAGTGTTACAGGTTTATGGCTTGAGTTTATAACGTATAACATTTCTCTGATAATAATGTTTAAGTGCAGAAAGTTTAGTATGAGATGAATGTCTTTAGAGAAGTTTGTGAGCTTTTCAGGGAACCTGAGCTGTGTGTTGTAAAGCTGTTGTGACATGTTTACTGTGTTTGATGTTTCAGCATCACATCATTTTTAAACTGAAAATGACTATTGCTCATGTTGGTGGTGTGGCAGTATTTCACACTGGATTCTCCCAGGATAAAGACTTTTTTTTTTTTTTTTTAATGCAGTTTGCTATACATTAATATTTTACATGTTTAACCTGAGCCAGGCTTTACCACAATTATCACAGTCATTAAGATGCAATATGATCTTTTACATACTGCATAGAGGTATTGGTGCTTGTTATTGGCTGATAACTACAAGACAAGCATCAGGACAGGTATTGGGAGGGAAAATGGTATTGAAACATCTGTAAAGTTATTGGAGCAGCTCTACGTACAGATTCTACTGTGGTGTATTTGTAAGCAACAGCATGTAGAAATCATATGAATATCATTTTGCCACGCACTATATGCATTTTTATAGATGAATATAAATGGTTGAATATGAATTTAAGTGTATTGAGTTATCTTTGACACATTGCACCCAAAAAATTGCAGGTCAGTTCATAAAGTATGGTACTGTATTTACGATTTTGTCTTTTAAGGATGCCGCGTGGAAAGAACCACCTTCGCCAGCAGGCCGCCCGGGAGCGGGAGGCACGCCGATTCACACTAACCATGCGAATTGGCAAGGAAATGCTCCCCACTGAGGGTTGCGCACGTATGTAATGATTTTTCTATTGTGCTTCAAACTGGTGTAAATTGTATGATTCATTAACTAAAGTTTTATGTTTCTATGTCCATAGTACGTGGCACAGGTCACCGCCACAAAGTGAGCAAGTGGACCGAGAGTATGTTGACTGGGCAACAGTACAAACTGGTCCCTCCTGCCGAGTCGCCAGACAAGAAAGTAAGATGCGTTTCTAGATGAAATGATCTAAAAATATAATGCTGAAAAGCTTTAATTCTCATCATTTTTTTTCTTTTCTTCATCCCCAGTCCGTCCTTCTGCTGGCAGACTCGCATCTCAGAGCCGTTGCTGACGGAATTGTGAACTTCCCAGAGGGTCGTTACTCCTTTGGCGTGTTCTCAGTTCCTGGTGCCTCCGCTGACCAGTTGCGTGCCGAGCTTGCTCGTCCTGAGCTTGCTCTGCGCCCAGACGCAGTCTGTGTCATGGCACCCAGCAACAACCTTACGGCCAGCCGCACCATCGATGAAGCGGGACAGGCCTTTGGCCATTACTTGAAGGCTGTTCGCAGTCGCTGGCCGAAGGTACTTTATAGATTTTTAATGTTGTGACATTTTCAAGTTGTCATTAGCAATGACTAATTTAGAATTTCCTCTTCTTTTTCTAGGTATATGTAGTGGATTTTGTCCCGCGCCTAACCGTCGACCCGGGGTACCAGGAACTGATGAGGCAGGAATTTCATCGAACGGCAAAAGCTCAAGGTAAGAATTAGAAAAAATGTCAACCTTCTATGGCAAGATGATGGATTATGTTGTAGGAAAGTAGGCTAAATGGTCAATTTTTCCATAACTGATTGTAAACAAAGAATTTGATGTTAAACATGTACTTTGTCATATATGATTCGTTGGCTTTTTTTTTTAGGTGTTAGGTACTTTCACCTTGCCGAATGGTTTCCCCGGTCAAATACAGACCTGTGGGCCCCTGATGGGGTAAGTTTAAAATGTTTTTTTGATATGATCACTGGACAGTATGTATACCACATTTTACCAAAATTCCTGTTAATATCGGTTCATATTTTTTGTTTGCATTTACAGGTCCACCTCAGCGACAACTACGGGATGCAGATCCTTGTGCAGCTTCTGTGGCGGGCCGCCGCGCAGGAGCTCGAAACACCGGCAGTTCAACCACCGCTGCCACCGCATATGGTGTTTCCTAAGCTACACCGCACAAGGACTCCTCCCAAAGTTCGGAAGAGGAAGGACATCGCTACACGTCCACCTCCTTCCACGCGGACGTCGGTGGAATCGGGCAGGAAGGTAAGGGTGTAATTTTTTTTTTTTTTTTTAATAATTGTCATATTTAAAGTAATTATTTTATTCATCTTTATTCGTCTTTGGACATAACAGAAGGACCATTCGGGCGGAGCAAAGCAAGTCTCTGCTCCACCCAAAGAGACGATGGTTCACCGCCAGGTTTGTTTTTACTCTTTTCAGTATTACTTGATGTTGGTGAATTTAGTTGATGTGATTGTGTTTTTATTGAAAAAGTGATAGTCAGCAATGATTTTTGTCTATTTTACAGGCGGATGGCACTCCGGTGGTTCTGAGGGAGTGCTTCATCCCACTAAATCCTGTCCGGTTCTCTACGTCAATTCTGGTTGCCATGGAAAAAGTTTCTCCATCGGCTCTTGGCGACGTTCCAGCAGGCAAACAGGTAATTAGTTGACAGCTTTATTGAGGTGTTGATGAAATGACATTGTCAAATGACTTGTATTCCACCATCCACTTTATCTGAAGGATATTGTTGATATTTTGAGGAGATCATTCCAAGATGCTGAAATTGTGTTCTCTTTCACTCTAGTCTGTGCCTCTGGAACCTCGTCGTAGACCTGCTGTCACTAAGCAGAAGCGGGCTAGGCAGCAGGTTTGTCATGTTTTTAATGCAGAACTTTTGTGGTATAATGTCATGGTTTTGAAAAAGCCCTACTGCCATTTTGTTGTTGTTTTGTTATGAAAGATGATGTTTGTTTTTTTACAGAGGCTACCTGCAGCATGTGCACCGGTGTTGGCAGAAGTTGAGCCAGACGCAGCGATGGATAAGGTTGGTGTAGATTTGTGAAGAATGATTGCTGAAATGTATTTTTTCATTGAAATTACTGAAAATTCAGAAGTCAGTCTTTGATAACTTTGTCAATATGATTGAACCAGCAAAATTGAGAGAACTTTAATCCTATTTTTCATATAGATTTGTTGTTTTTCCTGTAAAGTAATTGTTTTTTGTCTTCATAGGTTGAGGCCACACCGCGCCAGGTGTCTGCCTGCAGTGCTGAGGCCACACCAACCCCGGTGTCTGTCTGTGACGTGCCAGTGTCTGTCTGTGTCGTGCCAGTGCCCACCTGTCCAGAGGAGGTTCCGATGGCTGCCCAGGAGCCAGACGTTGGTGGCTTGCAGCGCACTCAAGAAGCCACCAAAGGTAGGACCGCCTCTAATCCTTGTTTGTGTTCAACAGACATGCCGGTTCACCTGGTTGCAGGTACGACGGTCAAGACTGTGTCAGATAGTCCTGATCCTCACACACTCGTTTCATGCAGTGTTGCAGCGGCAATCAAACATGCACTTTCTCCTGTTTGTACTTGGCGTGCATCAGATATGGATGAGGTCAGTGTAGAGGGGAAGAAGTTGGAAGCGTTCATAGCAAGGGAATGTGAGGCAAGTGGCAGAAAGACAGAGCGGTGCAAGTTGGTTGAACAGCATAGTTTATTTGGCAGGAGGTGGAATGTAAAAATCAGTAAGGCAAGTTACAGACCTTTTGATGGATCTGAAGAGGACATGAACATGGAAGAGAAGGTTCAGGAGTACTTGCTGAGGGATGGAATGTGTCTTCTGTATCTGGAAGGTGCTGCAAGTCTGGTTATCTGGCATGAAGAGTACTTTGCAGTCGTAGATTGTGGCATACGCAATCATGAGGGTTTGGCAACAGAGATTGGAACCTCTGTTGTTGTGTTGAACACCTGCTTCAATGACCTGATGATGCACATCAGGAAACTGAAGGAGTCGCTGGATCCACAGGAGTATTGTGTTTCCAGGATTGTTGTAAAGGAAAGTGATGTGGACATAGGTAAGAGTGTGGCAGGAAGAGAAGCTACAAGTGAGGGTGAGGATAGCAGTTCATGTTATGTCGGGTCAGTTCGAGGAACATTTCACCAGGGTGATCCTCGTTTTTTTTATGGTGGGCTTCAGTGTGCAGCAGTGAGCTTAGTAGCGTTGGCCAACCACACTGTAGACAGTGTGTTTACATGGCAGCCTGACACTTTGGATAAAGTGCTAGTTTCAGGTGATGAGTTGTACACTGATTTGCGTGACAGTGATCAGATTAGTGCTGGAGCTGAACGGCTCGGTGTTTTCGATCTGCCCAAAGACCGAGTGATTGATGGGAATCACTTTGAGTTTGAGTATGGGGATTTTGTATTAGGAGAAGTTGGTGTAGTTGAGGGAAAGTTCATTGATGATGGTGTGCACACCACTCTCCGTGCTGGATTGGAAAAGATGTGCACAAAGTACGAAACCTGCTTTTTCACAGTGAGTGGCAGTACCTCTGCCATCATCAGTCAAGAGGGACGGTATGCTGTAGTGGATTCTCATGGACGCAGTGCAGCTGGGATGGTTGATGAGAGCGGGAGGAGTGTAGCTGTGTATTTTAGTAGTCTGGATCAGCTTTGTAACTACATTCATAGGTTTGCAGATAGTATGAATGTGACTTGTAAGGAGTTTGAGATCAGTGGAGTTGTCATTCACAGAGTCCCTCTTTTTGAAAGTCAGGAGTTCTCTTTGGGTCTTGGAGATGATGTGGAGTTGGTGAGGGAGTTTAGTTCAGAATTAGGTGAGTGCAGTGGAGTTGATTTTGGTGACAGAGTTCCTCATAGTGACAGTCAGAGGTTTCCTTTAAGTGTTGGAGATGACGTGGAGTTGGTGAGGGAGTTTAGGTCAGATTTTACAGATGACACAGAGATGTTGAGGGAGTTTAATTCAGGTTTAGGTGAGTGTACTGAGCAGGCCACGTTTTCTTCAGACACCTGTCGAGGTAAAAAGCGTAGGGCATCCTTGAGAAATTTAACAGCAAAGAAGACAAGGAGGACTGCTGACCAGGTTGACTCTGATGTTGAATTTGTCACGAAGGTTAAGGGTCCAACTTCGGACTTTAATCCAGTTTCCAAAGAGGTTTTGGATTTAGGTGAGTGCACTGAGCAGACCGTGCTTGTTTCAGACAGCTGTAAAGGGGAAAAGCGTAAGGCATCCTTGAGAAATTCAACATCAAAGAGGACAAAATGGACTGCTGACCAGGTCAATTCTGATGTTGAATTTGTCAATGATGTCAGGACTACAAGTTTACAGTTTAATCCAATTTCAAAAGAGGCTGCTGATGCATTGTGCAAGCAGCTGAATATTGAGTCAGAGAAGGTTGATGCTGTAACTTCTGGGGGTGGCATGTTAGGTGAACCTTGTCAGACTGAGAAAATAGTTGGTGATGGAGCCTGTTTCTTTAGGGCAGTCAGTGTAGCGATTAGTGGCACTCAGAAAAATCATCGGAAAATTAGGTTAGCCGTAGTCAAGCAGTTAAAAAACAATCCTGTAACATATAAGACTATTTTGAGAGGGGAGTATTCCTCAGTTTCAGAATACATCAGAAAGTCAAGGATGGACCTTATTCATAGTTGGGCTACAGAAGTGGAGATTCAAGCCACAGCAGATCTTTTAGGCGTTAATATTTTCACATATCTTAATAATGTCTGGCTTCAGTATACTTGTAGTAATCAACTGTCAAATCAGGGGGTGTACATAACAAATAGTGATAACCATTACAACACCGTTGTTTGTGTACAACAACCTCAAACGGAGATGTGCTACGGTTACTGTGAAGGGATGGCGTCAGTTTCAAAGGGGTACAATTTAAGAAGGAAGAATGATGACACAAGTGTTGCTGCAGACATTCTTAATATTAGCAGTTTACCTGAGGCACAAAATACATGTAGTCTTGATACAGAGGAGACACCTATAGTTAATATTTGTAGCTCTAAAACTAATTACTGCTTTTCAAAGTATTTAAGGAGTAAAAGGACTTTGAAAGATAGATTGAAGTATCATGTGCTTTATATGGAGAAGCAAAAATTAGCAAAGAAAAGGTTGTATATGAACAATGAGCTGCTTCGAGAGAAAAAAGAAGGCTGAAATTAAAAGGAAATATATGCAAGATGTCTCCCATAAAGAGAGGGTAAAAGAATTTAGCAAAAGGAAATACAAAGAAGATGTCTCCCATAAGGAAAAAGTAAAAGAATTTAGCAAAAGGAAATATGAAGAAGATATCTCCCATAAGGAAAAGAAAAAGGAAGAGAGTAAAAGGAAATATAAGGAGGACGTTTCCCATAAGGAGAAAAAGTTAAAGAACACAGTAAAAGGAAATATAGACACAAAGTCAACTTTACAGGCATGCTAAAAAATTAAGTAGTCAAATCAAATATCATTCTACTCCTGAGCAAAAGAAAGCAGTTAAAGAATCAGTCAATCTAAAAAGGCATCAAATTAAATTAAAGTCTCAAGACTGCAATTTTGTGATAAAGCGGTTTTTGGATAAGGTAAGAGAAGGCCCCGACTATGTTTGTGGTTGTTGCAATAGGCTACTTTTCAAACATCAAGTATTAAACTGTAAACAGGATCATTATAAAAAGACCAAATTAATAAATGAAATAGCAGAAAAATGTATCAGTGATGGGTATGTACACAAGTGTATGGAAAGTTGCTCAGTTCCATGCACATTGTTGGAAATGGGGCAGGGAAAATTATGGATTTGTTACACTTGTCACTACAAGATTAGTAAAGGTCAGATGCCACCAGAATCTGCAGCAAACAACTTGCGTCCTCATGTCATTCCTCCAGAATTGTCACGGTTGAATAGTTTAGAACAACATTTAATAGCCTTACATATACCATTTATGAAAATGCTTGCGTTGCCGAGAGGAGCCCAAAATGGTTGTCATGGCCCCGTTACATGTGTACCAGCATCGATATCTGAAACTATCAATTTGTTGCCACGTTCAAATATGGAAGGATCTCTGTTGCCTATCAAACTGAAGCGTAAGTTAACATATAAGGGGCATTATAAGTATCAGTTTGTTGACACAATGCATATAATGGAAGCCCTAAAATATTTAAAGCGCACAAACATTTACTACAAAGATGTAGAGTTTAATGAAACTTGGGTAAATGAGTTTTGTAGAGATGCTGACCGAAATTAGTAATGTTGAAGGTGGAGAAGCCTCCGATGAAGGTGAAGATGAATTACTGCATGATAGGCAACAACATTGCATGTTTCAGGACACATGTCTCATGCCTGTTGATGTTGGTCAGGAAGCGCTTGACCAATACTTTGATAAAATTTTGAACATAGCACCAAGTGAAGGGAACAATCCTGTAAAATTACTTTCAGATCATTCAAATGAAGTGAAATGCTTCCCAGTCTTATTTCCTCTAGGATCAAATGCGTACCATGAAGTCCGACTGCATCGATTGACGTTGTCTCGGTATTTTAATAACAGACTTTTACACGCCGATGGCAGATTTTCTCAAAATGTAGAGTATATATTCTTTGCACAATATATGTCGGAATTGGACCAGGTAGTCTCAAATGTTTCTATTGCATTACGAAAAGGGCAGGGTTGTGCATCTGACAAATTAGGCGACTTGTTAAAAAATGAAGATTCTTTAAAGAAAATATTGGAGTTTGATGATGGGTACCGTTTTCTTAAACCCATTAGAGGTACACCAGCTTTCTGGCAATCAGCGCAACGTGACCTTTTGGCTTGCGTTCGGCAGCTTGGTGTACCGACGTGGTTTTGTTCATTTTCGTCAGCTGATATGCGTTGGACTAATCTACTTACTAGTATTTTGAAACGAGAAGGTAGATCACAGACCATCGAACAATTAGAGTGGGCAGATAGATGTGAGCTGTTGCGTAAAAATCCAGTAACTGCAGCGCGCATGTTTGACTTCCGCTGGCATTGCTTCCTAAGAGAAGTTCTGATGTCCCCGTCGCATCCAATCGGTGAAATAACTGATTATTATTATCGTGTAGAGTTTCAGCAACGTGGTAGTCCACATATCCACGTCCTGTTTTGGATAAAAGATGCTCCAATCATTGATAAAAACCCAGATAAAGAGGTTACTGCATTCATTGATAAATATGTAACCTGTGAATTACCACAACAAGACGATGCATTATTTGAAATGGTTACATCTGTGCAGCAGCATTCAAAGCGTCATTCCAAAACTTGTAAAAAGAAAAAGACAGTTTGTCGTTTCAATTTTCCAAGACCAGCTTCTTGCCGAACATTTATATGCCGAGGTAAAAATTATCAAGATGGCACAAAGATTTGCAAGTGTCCTGGTTGATAACACGGATGAGCCTTCAAACTGTACATGTGCAGAAAAAGATAAGACTAGAAAGGACCAAATGAGCATTCAGGTAGCTAGTGATATTTTACTGGAAGTGAAGAAGGCCATTGCAGATGAGGAGTGAAGTATGCTAATATTGAAGAGTTATTTAAAAGTTTGGACATGACTCAAGAAATATTTGAGGCAGCATACAATCGTTGTGGGCGAAATACGCATGTTGTGTTAAGAAGGCAGCTTGATGAGGTTTGGATTAATCAATACAGCAAACCACTGCTGAAAGCTTGGAATGCTAATATTGATATCCAGTACTGCGTTGATGCCTATGCGTGTGTAGTCTATATAATTTCGTACATGTCAAAGAGTGAAAGGGAAATGGGATTACTGTTAGGGAATGCTCAAAGAGAAGCATCCAAAGAAGGTAATGTTAGTGCTAAAGAGGCATTAAAAAAACTAGGTAGTGTGTATCTCCATAATAGGGATGTTAGTGCTCAGGAAGCCGTCTACAGGCTAACCAATATGCACTTAAAGGAATGTAGTAGGAAGGTAGTGTTTGTACCGACGGGTGATAACATCGTGAAAATGAGTTTGCCTCTCAGTGTGTTGAGGCAGAGGGCGGCGTCGACGCAAGATGCGAGTACAGAAGATATGTGGATGACTAGTTTAGTTGACCGTTACAAGAATAGGCCAAATCATGATCCGTTCAGTGACATGTGCTTAGCAAAATTTGCATCGGAATATCGCATTTTGAGTAAAAATGAGAAAAGCTCAACAGCTGTACAGTTACAAAATGGATTAGGTTTTGTAACAAAAAGATGTCGGACACAACCAGCCATTATACGGTATGCACGTTTTTCAAAAACAAAAGATCCTGAGAAATATTATCGTAGTGTAATGCAGCTGTTTCTTCCTTATCGTTTGGACCAAGAACTGAAACCTGCAAACTGTGCAACATTTGAGCAATTTTATGAAAGTGGGTTTATTGTATTAAGAGGTGGTTCCAGAAAGTCTGTAAAATCACTTGTAGATGAAAATAGAAGCGCGTTTGAAACAGAAGCAGATAACTTGGAGCATATTGAAAATGACATCGAAACCAAAGGAATATTAGAAGATGCGTGGTGTGAATTGTGCCCCGAGCAGGAACTGGAACGTCTTGAATGTTTAGAAGAATTGGAAGAGAGAAAAAACTGTGGAAGACGAAAATGTCAATATTCCAGATTTGTCTGTGGTTAATCAACAGGTTGCGCATCTAGAGAAAAAAAAATAACATCCTGAACAGAAGTGAGGGTTTAGCTTTAATTAGATCTTTAAATGACAAACAGTTGTCCATCTTTTACCAGGTCAGACAGTGGTGTCTGGACCAGGTAAATGGGAAAAATCCTGAACCAATACATTTATTTATTACAGGCGGTGCAGGTACTGGTAAAAGTCATTTAATAAAGGCAATCCAATATGAATGTATTAGGCTTTTGTCACCGACATGCCGTCATCCTGATGGTATCTCCGTTTTGTTGACAGCTCCTACAGGGATCGCAGCGTATAACTTGCAGGCGAGTACAATACACACAACGTTTAGTATAGGAAAGGATGTGCGTTTACCCTACACTCCTTTAGGTGAAGAGAAACTAAATTCTTTACGCGTTTTATATGGTGATCTGCAGTTGTTAATTATTGATGAAATATCAATGGTCGATCACAACTTGTTATCGTATATTCATGGTCGATTAAGACAAATAAAACAAACGGGGGACTTTTCACCATTTGGAAATGTTAGTGTCGTGGCAGTTGGAGATTTTTACCAGTTGCCTCCGGTAAAGGGAAAACCATTGTATGTAGAAGACGTGCGAACTAACTTGTGGGGTAATTTGTTTAAGGTTGTAGAATTAACAGAGATAGTTAGACAGAAAGATGAAGTATTTGCAGGTTTATTGAATCGTATCAGAACGCGTTGTAAAGGGACAGCATTGTTAAAAAGTGATGTGGACATTTTAAAAACGCTGCGAAACCGGTGAGGTCAGCTCAGCCTTGCATATCTTTGCGACAAATAATCAAGTAAATGAGCACAACATTAAACAATTAATGGAGATTTGTCCTGAATATCAAGCTGTCCATGCACAAGACTTTGTTAATGATAAAAAAACAGGGAATTTAAAGCTTTTAGATGGCCATCATGCTAAAGCACCCCATACTTGTTTGGTAGAGGTTTTAAACATAGGTGAAGGTGCGCGTGTAATGTTGTGTAAAAATGTAGATGTGACTGATGGTCTCGTCAATGGGGTTTGTGGTACTGTTGCGCACATAATGAATTCTGGGACTAGCAATCTTCCAAAGAAAGTTTTTGTTAAATTTGATGATACACGTGTAGGTGCAAAGCGAAGAAAACGCTGTAGGACGAATTCATTAGATTTAGCTGACTGCACCGGTATTGAGCCAGAGGAAGAAAGGGCAACCAATAAGGGGGGATTGCGGCGTCAGTTTCCATTGAAACTAGCATGGGCCTGTACAGTACACAAGGTCCAAGGTCTGACAGTTGATAAAGCTGTAGTTTCTCTCAATAGAATATTTTCTGCTGGCCAAGCATATGTAGCTTTAAGTCGTGTTAGAACTCTGTCAGGACTCATTATCCAGGATTTTGAAGATAAGCGTATTTATTGTAAAGAAGACGTAAAGGATGCCATTGGAAGTATGGCGTCATTTTTGGGAGTTTTACCACCGCCCAGATTAAGAGACTGCAGTTTCAGTGTGTTTATGATGAATGTGCAAAGCTTGGCTCGGCATGTTGCAGATTTGGCGTCATGTACACAGCATTTTCAGCTTAACTGTATTGCTGTCACAGAAACATGGCTGCCGACAGCTGCATCTTTAGAAACGGTGAAGATAGCAGGTTACAGTTTTTACAACAGTCCACGAGGTTCATCATACAGTAGCAGTCATCCGGCTTTGAGGGAATTGCAAGACCAACAACATGGTGGTGTTGGCATGTACTGTGTGGATAGTGTGACGTGTATTGTTTTAAAGGCACCGCAAGTCAACCTAGAATGTTTAGTATATGAGGTTGTGACTCTTAATATTGTGGTAGCTGTCATTTATCGACCACCATCTTATCCTGTGTCGTTGTTTAAGGAAAATGTAGGTCGATTAATCGATTGGCTGGAACCTCTACGTGACACTGTTGCTGTGATGGGAGATTTCAATGATGACATTTTGAAATCATCCAAAATCTCCCAGTTTTTTGAAGAGAGGGGGTATAGTCAGTTAGTGATGCAGCCAACAACAGAGAGAGGGACACTGATTGACCACGTTTACATTAAAACTTCTTTTTTATGATGTAGAGGCAACTGTTGTGCCCATTTATTTTAGTGATCACGAGGCAGTCATTTGTACATTTAAAGTGCCCCTGGCATGAAATTGTTTTTTTGAGGTTGTTGATCATATATATCAGTGGGAAACTGATGTTTGTGATGATTCAGTTTATAATTCTTCCCATTGTGTGCGCGTGTTCGGCTGCAGACTCGGGTTTGGAATCAAGCCTTCATCATCATCGTCATCATCACCGTTTCTGTACTGCTCCGGTCAGAGGAAGACAGATCTAATGAGAAGAACTAGTGTAATATATCTTTAGTATTAACTACTAAATGAATTTGGGTCATGGGTGAAGTAAATAATTCAAGGAAACTTGTTGGTGGAATATGATGCTGTTTTCTTCTTGAAGTGTATTCATACTGGCGCTGCATCAGTGTCTGTGTAAGGTTGGTGAAGCCGTCACCGACATGCGTCCTGCATAGGCCCACAGAGACTCGGTACGAACTTCTTCAAGCAGCCACGTTCAATAGAACACAGCAACTCTGTTTTTACTCCACGCGTGAGCGTGAGGAGAGGTGCGTGCCTGCAGGTTACTGCTGAGTGTATGGGCAAATGTCTCCAGTTATCTCCGTTTCACTTCGCCCCCTCTCCACAAGAGCACCATGACAGCCAGAGAAGCAAGCATGTGTTTCTGGTCCCCGCCCACCGAACCTTGATCATTTTATGGTAGTACTAACAGTAGTGCTAACTAGTAGCGCCTGCTATATTATGACAAGGCAGAGGTTATAGCTGAGCGATCCTTTCATACAGTATTGAGGTACTTTGAGTCTGACTAAAAAGGGACAAAAAAAGTTGCTGGGAATTTCATGCTACTGGCACTTTAAGTAGAAGAGTAATCTGACACTTCTTTTTGTGATGTCAGCCATTGAAATGATGAGTGCAGAATAGAAATGAAGATGTTGCCACTTGTCTTTAAACCATGAGGATCTTTACCATAAAAAAAAATCCAATAGACCTGTATATTTTATTGTTCAGAATAAGTTCAACATATTTAATGGTTCTCCAGCTGTTTTCTTGTAAAAGGGGGTGGGTATTGTTTGTTGTTTTATGTGCATGCATTTAAGACCAATCAAATTGAATGTAAAATTGTGAAGGGTTTCGTTTCCTGCATTAAGACAGCGTTGAATAAAGATTGTGGTAGTTGTACAAAATTAATGGGACTAAGTAATAATTTCAAAAAACAAATTGGATCAAGTATTTGAATATAAATGAATATAGAATGCTAACACAAGCGCTGTTCTTGGTGCAGGTTTTTGCCTTTACCTGGTTATGTCTTGCAAAAAAAGCAAAAGGCACTGGTATGGTACTCTCAGTTTTGGGATGGGGTTCAATTCCCTGCGGTGCCCTGCTTAAAGCATTTGACATTGACGTGAGGTGAAGCCCAAAAATATATTATTGCATAAATTATGGGTGACCACAATGATGATAAGACTAAAATTCAAAATGCCAGTACTGCTCACCAAAATAAAGGACATACTGCAAATAATAAAACAAAAACAATTAAAAATAACTAATAAGAGAAATAATTTGTATTTAGGTATATTTTAATGTCAAAATTATGTTTTATGTAGATCATAGTAAAAATGGCTTACTAAAAGTAAGACTTCCTGTAGCCGGGGCGGGGCTAGAGCTTAAACTGGAAATGGTAAAATGAGTGTGTTCAGCATCAGACCACTATCACATAGCGATTTTGGTGCAGATTTTTGTTTTTCTTCCAGAGATACATCAGCTTTGTGTTTCAAGGTGAGAAGGCCAAGTTTGAGGCCACGCCCCCGGCACAAGCAAAGTCCGTCTGAGAACACAGAGCATCGTTTGGTCTCTCTCTTACCTTTTTGAACAGACATAAATCATTGTGATGGCCGTACCATTTGTCATTTCTGAGACGTTAAAGGCAAATGTGACACCAAGAAATCGTCAAAGTGCTGAAAAATGTCCACTTTTTTGAATATGTTTGACTTCCTGTTGGATTGATCCCAATGGTCCAAGAAGCTTATTTGTAGGTGCAGACATGTTCTACCACTGTGCCAAGAATTCTGGCCTTGTGGGTCATTCTGGTGAGCTGCGCTAATCATTTGAATAATTGTAGGGAGCGCTATAGAGTCATTTTTTAAGTTATCAAGAGTATCTCCATGTGAATGAGTGGAGGGCGTGACCATGATCATCTGTAGCAAGTTTGGTGGAGATCGGATCTTTGTATGTCTGTTCCATGTACTTTCTGTTTCCATGGTGTTGGGCTATTTGCCATGGCTATGTTTGGCTTATCGACTTTATTTTTTTACTTTGGGATCAAGGAAGGGTTTGATACGGTGTGAAGCAGTTTCAACGCCATGGGTTTCATCACTGAGGTTCTGCACCCCAGGCACTGAAAAGTGACACCTCCTGTCGCCAGAAAGCGGGGCTTAGGCAAAAACCGGAAATAGTCATGTAAGTGTTTGCTGAATTCCCCCCTTAATGCCCTTGTTTTGCGTTGATGTGTTAGCCTCAAATGTCAATTGAAGGTTTGTAGGGGGCGCTGTAGAGCTACATTTTAAGGCCCCCCCCCCCCCCCCCCCCCCCCACTTCAGCCCCCGAACAACATCATCCCCCACCCCTGGAATCCCATCCCCCCCCCCGTCATGTTCTACCTAGTGTGCTAATTCTATGCTTTTTTTTTCGCGGTCGACGCCCCCCAACATGATCATTTGAATGTCTCTCCTGCACGGGGCGCTGTCGAGCCCCCCCCCCCCCCCCCCCCCCCCCCCCCCCCCCCCCCCCCATATTATAAATTTCTGAAAAAAGATTCCCCTCTCCTTGCATGTCTGCCCCCCCCCCCCCAGTGTGCTGAATGTATCATAGGTCTTTCGCGTTGCCGCCCATTGGTCGCCCAAAATGATCATTTGAAAGAAAACGGAGAGTTTGTGTAGAGGGGCGGTCCCCTGTAGAGCCATCAATTTAAACTTGTGAAAGACGCGTGTCCATGTAAGTCCGTGCAATGTATCTACCAGTGTGCTGAATTTCATGGCCTTTTGGTTGATCTGTCGTAGGCCAAAATGATCATTTGAAGGTTTGTAGAGGGGGCGCTGTCGAGCCACAGTAAAAATTCTGTAACATGTGCTCCACGTGAATGAGTTCAGGGGATGACCATCATCATCTGTAGCAAGTTTGGTGGAGATCGAACCTTTCTTTGTGTCATTTCCATGTACTTCCTGTTTCCATGGCGTTGGGCTGATATTCGCCATGGTTACGTTTGGCGTATCGACTTGAGTTTTTTATTGTGGCATTGTGGAAGGGTTTGACACGTTTGGAAGCACTTTCAAATCCATCGGCTTCATCATTGAAGTTCTGACCCCAAACACTGAGAAGTGATACTTCCTGTCCCCAGGGGGCGGGGCTAAGGCGAAAACCGGAAATGGTCATATAGGTGTGTTCAGCATCTGGCAGGCATCATTCGTAGCAATTTTGGTGCAGATATGTGGTTTTATGCCAGAGTTATATCAGTTTCGTGTTTCATGGCGAGAAGGTCAACTTTCAGGCTCCGCCCCCTCCACACGCTTACAGATTTCTAATGCAGAGCACAACTAGAAATTTCACATGACTTGTGATCACAAAAAGACCATCGGGATGGCAGTACCAGTAGCGGTGTTTGAGGAGTTAACGAAAATATGTCATCAAGAAATGGTGTAAGAGAAAAATGGCACTTTTTTCAAAATGGCCAACTTCCTGTGGGATTAATCCAAATGGTCCAAGAGGGTTTTTTGTAGGTCCTGACATGTTCTACCACTGTGCCAAATTTCATGTCTGTGGGTCATTGTGGTGGGCGGGGCTAATCATTTAAAGATTTGTAGGGGGCGCTATTGAGCCATTTTTCAAGATATCCCAAATATGTCAAAATGAATCAGTTGACAGGATGAGCATCATCATCTGTAGCGAGTTTGGTGGAGATCGGACCTTCCTTAGTGTCATTTCCATGTACTTCCTGTTTCGATGGCGTTGGGCTGATATTCGCCATGGTTACGTTTGGCGAATCGACTTGAGTTTTTTATTGTGGCATCATGGAAGGGTTTGAGACGTTGTGAAGCACTTTCAAATCCATCGGCTTCATCATTGATGTTCAGGACCACAAACACTGAAAAAGTAACACTTCCTGTCCCTGGGGGCGGGGCTAAGACGAAAACCGGAAGTGGTCATAAAGATGTGTTCAGCATCTGACCAACATCACATGTAGCAATTTTGGTGCAGATATCTGTTTTTATGCCAGAGTTATATCAGTTTCGTGTTTCATGGCGAGAAGGTCAACTTTGTGGCTCCACCCCTTCCACACCCTGGCAGATTTCTGAATGCAGAGCACAACTAGAAATCTCAGATGACTTCTGAACACAAATAGACCATCGGGGTGACCGTACCATTAGCGGTTTCGGAGGAGTTAACGCAAATGCGACGTGAGTGAAACGCCAAAATGGCGTCTTTGACCCAAGATGGCCGACTTCCTGTTGACCTTAGAGCATGGGTCCAAGAGGCTTTTTGGTCCGCCCTCACATGTAGAATATGTGTACCAAGTTTGGTAAAGATCGGTGACATGCAGTTCTGGGGACCTTGCAGACGGTGGCGCTAGAGCGCAGTTTCACCCGAGCGGCCCCGAAAACGCCAAATTATCAAATTTTTCGATTTTAAATATGGGGGTAGCCAAAATTTGGTGACTTTTCGAGCATGTTCAGGCCCCCAAAAAGGCAATTCATTTGTCTAGAGAAAAATAAGAATAATAATAATAATAATAATACGGAATAAACGCTTGCATTACAATAGGCCCTTGCACCGCCTACGGTGCTCGTGCCTAATAATAATACGGAATAAACGCTTGCATTACAATAGGCCTTCGCACCGCCTTCGGTGCTCGGCCTAAAATAATAAACACTTGCAGAACAATAGACCTTGCACCGCCTTAACGGTGCCCGGGCCTAATAATCTATCTGAATTCTAATTAACAGGCCACGATGAAGCCAGATTCAACAGGCACCACGCAAGGGCGCAAAACGTAATTGAACGCACCTTTGGGATCTAAAAACACGGTGGTGCTCAATTTTCTTGAGGGCGCTTGAGATCCGGCCCCAATTTGTCCCAAGGGTGGTTGGTGCATGCTGCATTCTGCACAACATCTGCGTGGCAGTAGGTGACATCTTGGAAGAGGAGGAGGAGGAGGAGGAGGGAGGAAGGCCCGGGTCCAGACGATCAGGATGACCCAAGGAAACGAGGACTGACGAGAGGGACCTGTCAGGGAACGGTGTTGGGAACTCAGCCTTTTCTCTAGCGGATAAAATGACGGACCATTCTTTATCTTTTGATTAATTGATTTAATAAGAACGTTAGCTCATCAACAGTAAATAGCACGGAACTGTTCTTCTTCTTCTCTGTTAGTTAAAAACTGACTTCTTCTGTGTTCTGTTTCAGAACTTAATCTTAGCTTGAACATTACTGCCACCATGTGGCCAGGAGTATCTGCAGAGTAGTTCAACAATAAATCTAATAATAATGATTACACTGATAACCTTTTACTCTGTACATTTTAAAACATTAAACAAAAAAATATTAATTACTGAATAAACTAAAGATATAACAAACGGTATCCGAAGAAGGCTGGCTGCCCAGCTCTCTGCTCAGATCAGCTGCCTGCATGTCTGCGTGTGAACATGACTACATCTAGACAGGAACCCTCTTCAGATGTCGTCGTGTTCACTAAAAACACAATTCACATATTATTTTATATACTGTATGGATTAGATACATAAGATAGATTAGATAGATGTGTGTGATTACATGAATGTCC
>JALJCO010002900.1:0-49460 GCA_023101725.1 Atherinomorus stipes | reverse complement strand
GAGCTTTATTGAAAACAATTGTCAATTACAAGACATAGCTTATAGAACACAACAGAACAAACATGAGAGGGGGCTAAAATAATCAGAAGAAAATCAATGGAGCACATAAATCAACATACAAAAGAAGGGAAGATGACAAAAAATAAATTACCAGTTAATCACATTGTATTTTTCAAAAAATTTCAAAGTCTTTAAAGCTTTAGAATTTTGGAGTTCTTAATAGATACAAAAATATTTTTCAAGTTCATATATGAAGGCTGAACAAAAAGGTTTGTTATTCGTGTATTTACATTTATGAATATAAAATTTGGCCAGGATCAATATTAAATTCATGATATAAGATTTGTCTTCTTCACATTCATAGAAACCAAAAATCACATTCTTAAAAGAAAAAGAAATGTTTGGGGAAAGATTAGTTTCAAAGAGAGTTAAGATGTCAGACCACAACCTTTTCAACATATGGACAAGTCCAGAATAAATGAGTAAAAGTTTCAGGAAGACTACTGCAAAAAGAGCAGCTGGTGTCGATATCCTTTTTGAACCTGAATGAAATAAAATATTTGACTGGGTAGTATTTATATAGTATTTTGAAAGAAATCTCCCTGACCTTGTTAGTTAAAAGGTATTTGTAAGGTAAAGACCAAACCTTTTTCCAAGGAATGTTACAAACTAAACTATTCCAATATGATAAAACATGGGGTACAGAGAAAGAAAGTTGTTGAAATAGGATCCTGATGTTTTTGTTGTTTGATTGCCTGTTAGAGAGGCATATCTTGCCAACATGTGTTTGAAAAGGATCCATATGAGTGACAACAGGAACGGAGAGCGTGAAACCTTTTAGCAGCATTTTGATGCCAGAGGGAATAGCATCCATTACAATAGAAAACTCTCTCGGAGACACAAGTACAGGGTAAGCATTAATAAATTCAGTGTAACTATACAACTCTCCATCATATTTAAATAACTGGCTGATTAAGGTAATTTTATTGTTGTACCAGTTTTCAAAGAAAATGCTTTTGTTCTTGTGCGTAACATTCCTGTTGTTCCAAATATAACATGTATGCGGTGAAAAGTTGTGTTTGAAAATAAGAGACCAGGTGAGCAACATCTGTCTATGAAAGTTAGAAAGCTTTATGGGGATTTTGGAAGCGTCATAGTTGCAGATCAAAAGAAACCTTAGACCACCCACTTTAGAGAAGATATAGGAGGGGATCGCATTCCATATAGAGGATGGGTTAAATAAAAAGTGCTTTAACCAGTTTATTTTAAAAGTATTGTTAAGGGTTGAAAAGTCTATAAAATCTAAGCCACCACATTCCACAGAATTGATTAGTACTGATTTTTTAATATAGTGTATTCTTCTTTTTCCAAACAAAATCTACTAACATTCTATCAACTTTTTTGAGGGAACAGTTATCAACATAAAGCGACTGGGCTGCATATGAGAGCCTGGACAAACCTTCAGCCTTTGAGAGAAGGATTCTTCCTTTTAAGGATAAATCCCTTTTGAAGCCAGAAGTTTAATTTTTTTTTAGTTTTGTCAATTATAGGGGAAAAATTGGTTGGACTTCTAAGTTTAGGGTCTTTGGTAATAAGGACTCCTAGATACATTACTTGATCTTTAACTGGGATATTGCAAATAGTTGGGACAGCAGATTCTTTAAGAGACATGAGTTCACACTTATTTAAATTTAAACGGAGGCCAGAAGCATCAGAGAAGGAATTAATTAAATTCAAGGCAACAGACACCTGAGAGGAGTCACGCAAAAACAAAGTAGTATCATCAGCAAGCTGGCTGATAATAATATGTTTATCTGCAACTGTGATACCATTCAGAGAGCTTTGTGTGATATGAGAAGCAAGGAACTGAGCAGCGATTAAAAATAAGTAGGGAGATATTGGGCACCCCTGTCTGATGCCACGGGACAACCAAAATCTTTGTGAAGTTCCATATTTAAGTTTAATAGAGCTATTATTGTTGTTGTATAATGTCCTAATTGTTTTGCAGAAAAATGAACCAAAACCACATTTTTCTAAGACTCTGAAAAATAAAATTGTGTTCTACAGAATCAAACGCTTTTTGGAAGTCAAGCAATAAGATAAAGCTGTCTGTGTCAATAAGGTCACTATAGTCCAGTAGGTCTAACACTAGTCGGATATTATTAACAATATGTCGATTTTTCATGAAGCCTGATTGGGTTTCATCAATAATAGAGTGTAAAACATTTTTAATCCTGTTAGCAAAGAGTGAAGCTAGAATTTTATAATCATTATTCAGTAAAGTAATAGGGCGCCAGTTATCAATTGAGAGAAGATCTTTTTAGGTTTTGGAATTAAAGAAATAACACCTTGAGTCATTGAAGAAGGGAGAGAACCATTAACAATGCTTTCATTATAAACTTCTGTTAAAAAAGGAGATAATTGCTCTGAAAACTTTTTTTAAAAATTTCTGTTGTTAAGCCGTCATTTCTGGAGATTTATTGTTTTTAAGTTTGGATATGATTTGGGAAACTTCTTCTGAAGTGATAGGAGCTTCACATAAAGATCGTTCGTTATCATTAAGGGTTTTGAAGTGATGAATGGAGTCCAAGAAAGAGGAAGCAGAAATATTACAGTATCTTGATTTATAAATGTTTTCATAGAATTTAGCACAGTATTCTGCTATCTTTTTAGGTCATCTGTTATTTCATTATTAATTCTAAGTTGATCAATATGGTTTTGTGAGCGTATTTTTTCTAGGCTAAAAAATATGCAGAATTCTGTTCCCCTTCTTCTATCCATTTTACTGCGAGATCTTATAAAAGCTCCTTCAGCCTTAAGTTTATACATATCATCCAGTTTATTTTGAAGTCTGATGTATTCACATTTGTCACTGTCTGATAAATTTGTTTGTTGACTAAAATAAGAAAGTTTAAAGAGTATGTCAACTTCTTCTGCCCTTCTATCTTTTGCCACTTTACTACCAAATTGTCTAAAGAATTTGCCAATTTCAAATTTGCATAATTCCCAATTATGGCCAAACTTATTTTCAGCTCTTGCTTTAGACCAAAATTTTTCAATCAGGTTACAAGTAGTAACAGTTGCTTCAGCTGATTTAAGAAGGAATTGTTAAGTTTCCATAAAGAAGCTTTTTTGATAGTGTGAGAAGAGAGGTTGATAGAAATATTAATTGCTTTATGATCAGTCAGGGGGCAAACAAGAGCACCAGTAGAGATATTATTGTTGATGAGACACACTTAGAAAGAAGCCAATAATCAATTCTAGACCTTCGGGAGCCATCTTTATTTGTCCATGTGTAAAGACTAGCATTTGGGTTTTGCTCTCGGTATATATCAATAAGGTTAAATCTGTCCATAAAAGCCTTTAGTTTAGAATTGGTAGAAGCTGAATTTCTGGGTGGCCATCTGTCTATCCTGTTATCTATTGCTATATTAAAATCCCCTCCTAAAAAAAATCCCAGCTGTTGGGTATTTTTGAAGCCAGTATGAGATTTTGCTTTCTAAAGAGTAAAAAAATGTATTCTCTCCAGAGTTGGTATTATATCCATAGATGTTTACCAGTATTATTGTGATATGAGCTATTGTGATAATGAGTAAGCAGAAATGTCCAAAAGGATCAGAGTCAGCATCCAAGACATTTCCCATAAAGTTATTTTTGAGAATACCGACACCAGCTGAATGATCTGAACCATGAGCAAACCAGATATCATTTCCCCATTGGGATTTCCAAAAACTGACATCAGTTTTGAGTGAATGACTTTCTTGAAAGAAAACAAAATCAGTTTTGTGCTCTTTTGCAAACAGAAATAAAGCTTTCCTTTTTACAGTATTTCTAAGCCCCCTTGCATTAACTGAGAATAAAGATAACGACATATGAACAAGAACAAAAGAAGATAAATGGAACTAGAAAGTTTTAATCAAGTAGAGTAATCTACTTTGAAATAGAGCTTGAATATAAACAATAACCAAAAGCTCTGCTAACGGTGCTGTCAGATATATATAAGGTGCTAAAGTATACTTGCGTTGCTTAAGTCATTTTGCTTCATAAAAACCTTTGTAAGTAAACTACCCATATTGCCAATGAGGTATAAGGTTTTATCAAGAAATACTCACAAATATAATTCACAAGTCCTTAACAGAAACCCGTTTGCCATTAATAATGGCAGAAGCTCCTTGAAAGCCGGCTTTCTTTCCTTCCTTCCTTGCCCGCTCCACCAACGGCCACAGCTTGTTTCTTGCATCCTTGGCGCCTTGAGTTAGATCCTCCAGGATCCGGACCTTCTTCTGCTTGAGGATGGTTGACGTTCTGGCATCCCTCCAGATCCTGTCCCGGTGTGACCGAGAGATGAACTGCACGATGATGCGCCGCGAGGATTTCTCCCGCTCCGACCGCGGACCCAGCCTGTGAGCGATGTCGACCGATGAGGGAAGTTGGCCTGCGATGTCTGGAGACACCAAACTGAAGAGATCGATCACTAGTTGTTTCACATTTTCGCCAGCACGTTCCTCTACTCCAGCCACTCTCAGATTCCATCTTCTTTTATAGGTGTCCAGCTCTTCAACCTTCTCACGAAGTGCAGCATTCTCCTTCTGCAGTGTAGAAACTCTAGAGTCAATATTTTCCACTTTCTCTGAAACGCCGTCCATATTTTTAGTCAGCGACTCCAAGGTGTCGACCACATTCTTGATGGAAGCACTGTTAGCTTTAACCGCAGACTCCACATGTACCATCCTAGCTAGGCATTCCTCTTGCATCTTCTCCACACGTAGCAACACTGCGAGTAAACCCGGCGGAGCTTCGGGGGTTTTTACGCTGGGCTTGGGTTTCTTGGCCGGGCGGTTGTCAGGAGTTTCGGGGAGCGGCATGAGTTCTGGTTCTTGATTGCTGAAGGAGGCTTCTAAGGATTTTTTTGCATAAGTGTGAATCACATCATGGATGTCGTCTTTGTGCTGCATGTTGTATCCCTTTCGAGCAGGCGAGGACGGAGAGAAAAAGTAAAGCTGAGGTTCTTGGGAGGAGCAAACATAAAAATGTTTAAAAGTCTTGTTTAAGTCTTATAGAGGCGGGTTAGAGTCGTTAAGAGCACCAAAGTAGGAAAAGAAAGAGTTTTGTCAGCAGAGCTCCGGAGTGAAGATGTTACGCAGACGCCATCTTGGTCAGCCTCCCCATCATTTCCGAAGTTGAAGCGGTTAAGTTTAAGCGGTTCCAGCTAAAGACGTAAGGCTTTTTGTGCAGCGAGCATTTCAGCGTAAGTTGTTAAACATTTTAAAGAAAGAAAATAAAAACGCCGTTAGGTTCTCAATGTGAAAACACAAGTGTTTAAACCTAAACTCTGCCAGATGTGTTTATAAGCACTGAGCTGTCTAACGGTCGCCATTGTCTAGGTTCGCAGTTGTATACGAATATCAGTCCTTTTTGGCGGGGAGCCTTCGTCAGGAGCAGACTATTAAGACAAGCTCGAGGACAAGCTCAAGCGGTCTTTTAACTTGGAATGGAGACGTTTGATGCCACAACGCTGTCTGTATTGGAAGGTAAGTTCGTTTTTGTTGTTTTCATTTTCATTTCTATTTAATTGTAGCGTAGCCAGCCTAAGCTAATCCCTGCTTGTTTTTGAGCGTTGTCTATCCATTCCCCTATGTCAAATGTTTGCAATCTTTACAATCCAAATGCAATCTTTTACTAGCCATTTTTTGTCCTCAAACCAGTTAAATAAAACTCGTTTAGAACCGCAAATGTGATATGTTTTTAAAAAGATACTTTAAAAAAAAAGAAAAGAAAGATTTAATACAGGAAATTTGCCACCTTTTTTCTTAGAATAAACAACTGCATAAAATGTTTGCAAAAAGAGGTTGGATTGGATACATTTCCTTATCATTAATTAGTTATTTTAGAACAATAATTAATGAAAGTCTTTACTGTAATTTCCAACATAAGGACAAGAAAAATAGGTCTTGAAAAAATATTGCTGGTACTTTTAGTGTCTGGTTATTCAAATTAAGTAACTTATACCATTAAAAAGACGCTAAAACCTACATTTGTTTTTTATATCTTAAATTTAAGAAACAAATAAACAAAAGGTTTGTTCTTATTTTAAGCCAATGTTATTAAGCCGGTCCAAAGACCCCCCTTTAGATGCAGCTTGTAGACCCCCTGTGCTATGTGGCTACTGAAAATATGATGCAGCTAACAGGAGAATGCATGTCCACATAGTGGGATGGATAATCATAGTGGATGGAAGTTTCATTTGTTTTTCCTGTGTTTTATAGCTTTTCATTGTTGAAATTATCAAAAAATTCTTTTGGGAAATGGAAGATATTTTTGAAAATTTTATAAATTTTTATTTTTATTATTATTTTGCTCGACAGCTGCCAATGTTGATGAGGACACTCTACGAGGTCTCAGCCGGGATGACTTGAAGGATCTTTTTCCTGGGCCTGAACATTTCTTTCAAAGAAAGAAGCTCTGGGATTTTATCTGTCAAAAGGTGGTCAAAAAATTGTCTTGCATAATTTATTGTCATAATTGCAATTTGATGTGATTTTTGGTTTAGCATTTGTTTGTTTTCCTTTTTTTTGTTTGTTCTGCAACAATTTTAATAGGGTGGAAGTATTGCTGATGAAGAATCCAGTGCCAATGGAAGTGGTGTTATACCCTCAACTAGTGCTTCATCATCAAACCAGCCTGAAGTCTCCATTCCTACATCTGCTGACAAGACTATGAAAATGCCAGACCCACCAGAGTATATTGTCTACACAGATTCTGAGCTGGACATGGTGCGCAGCCAGTACTTTGCATTACTTCGCAGTGGAAAGGAAAAAGACTGCAAAATGTCCAAGGAGCTCTGTTGCAGACTTATAAGGAATACAATTACCAGCATGGTTGCAATCCTGCGTGCGAGTGCAATGGGAAAAGAAGTCAAATACCCTTCCAAACTTGAAATGCGAGCAATGTCTCAGAAGATAATTGAATATTATCCAATGTTGCGTGATGCTGACACAAACATCCCATATGTAAGTACTGCCTTGATGTTAAGCAGACATGAATAATGGATAAAGACTAAATTGTTCTTGCTTTTTTACCGCAGTTGACCATTTACACCAAAATGTACAAGAGACTCCAAAATATGAGGTCTCCAAGGAAGAGGCAGGGATCCATGCCTCAACGAGGGAGACCCAAGAAATCTTTGTTTAGTTCAGAGAGCCCAGACGAGGCAAATGATGCAAGCGCTGACACAAGCAGCGCAAGTGATTCTACCATACTTCTAGAGAGCAGCGATGAGTCCAGCAAGAACGACCATAGTGCAGGTGTGTGGCTTTAGAGTTGGGTGTGTCAAAATGCTGATTTCTCTTATGTCAAATATTATTGAAAACACATAAGGGTTCAAATGAATGTTATAGTTGCCTTCATTTTTGTTAACCAGTGTTCAAAGGACAATTTTGGATTTGCATTTGTGTTTTGTCATTTTACTCAACATTGTATCACCCCCTCCTCCTTCCTCTCCATCCCCACTTCCCCTCAACTCTTTCCAGTCTCCTCTCCAGAGTCAACATCCACTGTGCAGAAGATGCCAGCACCCTGCAACAGCAACAGGACCCTGTCTGTACCACCCAAGGTAGCCTCAAGCTCCTCACCCAGGATTGCAACAGCTCAACTAGTTGCACCTGCAGATGATGATGTTGGTAAGCCCATCACTAATCTTTGCCACCTCTTGGCCTGTTGTTTATCTGTTGAACAAAATTTTGTAATGGATCACTTGAAAGATTTTAATCCATTCAGTCACTCCACATTGACGTGAACACTCCTATTATTTACTATTTTTGATTTAATTGAATTTGACAAACAAGCACCTTAAGCATACAGTTACGATACCATTGTTGACTGTTGTCATTATGCCAAAGCTGATTCTTTAAATATCATACAACCCCCCCCCCCCCCCCCCCCCCCCCCCTTTTTTTTTTTTTCTTTTCTTTTCTTAAATCCATTATCAGGTCAGGACAGTCGGAAAATACAGGCGAGGCACTACAAAACTTTGAGTAACATGTACAAGAAGGCCAAAACAAAACCCAATCAAAGTGATGTTGCTCAAATATTGGATCTTGAGTTTGAAGCCAGACGAGCTTTCATTGATGGAGAAGTTACAAAGGCAGAAGACCGAGCCTCAAAAGTCTTTGAGGCATACCCATGCTTTAAAGAAATAAAAAATGTGAGTTTCTTATGGTTTTCATTTAGTTTACTTTCTTCTGTGGCTGCTGTGTATTTCATCAGTCAGAGGCTGAATAAGTGATCTTTAAAAAAATTTTGTCCTAGGCAATGGATGAGCTAGGTCGCATTGTGGGTGGCTCCAACCACAAGTACATAGAGGAAATGAAGGGAAGATGGCAAGACTTCTGTGCCAAGGTACAGTTTTTTGGTGTGTGGAAGAAGGTCCTCAAACCACCTTTCCCAATGGATGTACGTAAAGGTAAGTTGCTGTTCAGTATCTCAAAACTTGTCAGCTGTGTACAAAACACTCCCTGAAGTGTATGTCTTTTCTCTTCCTTAGCGGATTTCACGATTGCCCTCTTAAACGCACTCCCATCACTCTTCCCCTCACCAGCTCCACCACCAAAACGTCTCGGAAGTGCCAGTGAGGCTCTCCTTCACATCCTCAAGGTAACTAGTCATAAACCAGTCACTGTAAAATGTCCATTATTTGCCATTGAAGTGGATTATCACTTGGAGTAAGAACTACTTAATGTTAAGTTCACAACAATAGATACGTTTTAACTATTGTAATGGCCCTGTTTATTTCCAGAATTTATTGCCACATGATCAGTTTTTAAAATATACTTATACTAATATACTAAAATATACTCTTAAAACATTTTTCACACACTAAAGACCTGTACATGTTTGGATTTATGATAACTGGGCTCCTGCTGATTGGAGCTGTCGGGTACCTGGTTCATCGGGAAATTCTGAAGCTGACAGCAGCTGTGGGCAGGCGGCCGTCCAGGCAGTTACTCCGAGCTACCAACACTCAGACTCACACTTTGTGCACGTTGACTCGCGTGGATGCCCTGTGGGGCAAACTGGGGACGATGTCTGACAGCATAAAGGATGTTGGGTTCCACCTGGAGCAGTTGGAGACTTGGATTGGGGGTAATTAATACAAATTTGGCTGATTTGGTCGCCTCTGAGACCTGCTGAAGACTTTACAGGCAGACGGAAACATGCCTCCGCCTGGACCCAAACTATCTCCTTATCTCAATCTGGTCCCCGGGAGCGGCCTTGCAGCTGCTCCTTAACTCCCAAATGTCCTTGGAGAGACTGCAGAAGTGAGGCTCTGCAACCCCCCCCCTCCCTCCACGAGAACAGTTGGGACTCTCTGAAGGCCGTCTCTTATCATCCACGGACTGTGCGTGAGCCGCTGTCTCTCGCTTACGCACACACATTTTCACGACACTGATGCGCACATCCCACTGCACTGCTGGTCCTTCTTCTTACCCGCCCTGCTGGACAGACTGAGCTGACGGGTGCCTATGCCGCGCCCTCGCTTGCTGTTTGGGGGGAAACCCCGCCCTTCCTGCCCACCATGTGTCTATGTTGTGACTGTCGAGTTCGTGCTTCTCTGTACTGGTGTGTGTTTTTTTGTCTCCAAGGTCTCCACCTGTATATGTGGAGAGTTCGGAGACCTCTTTTTTACCACCAACCCATCTTTCCTCATGTTACCGTTTTCTTTCTGCAAAGGTGCGCCCTGTGAGGGCTGCGTGACCACGGTATGCCTGATCCTGTCTTGTTATGTTCTTGTGTTTGTGTGTCTTGGACGGGTTGTACTGAAACATGAATTTCCCCTCGGGGATCAATAAAGTATCTTTATTTACATTTTGTTCCTAGTTTTGACCATGTTGTCATTTTTATTGTATTCCAGCCAGGTGAGGATCCAATGCTGTACTTGGACAAGCGGCCTCTGTCTACCCCAGTGCTCCTGTTCGATGGAACAACCAGCCTAATCGCAGTGGGAAACATACCAGTGAGCCCCCTCCCCCAGGAGGATTTTTGCGAAGGACTGTTGGTATTGATGGCATACTACTACACTTTACACTTGACATACCCCAAATGCATTGCAACAGTCCTCTCGGTCATCCAAACTGAGGTGATTGGTGATGCTATACACGATCAAGATGCCACGAGTGCATACAAGAAGGCGATGACTGAATGGAAATCGTTTATTGAAAAGTAGATGAAGCAACATTCTCTCCGCTGAGCTTGTTTGAGGTACGCTGCCTTACCTTTAGTGCTGTTCTTGTTCCTGGCTAAGCTCACTAAAGTTTGTTGTGTTCTTTTGAAATAGCTCACTGTGAGCCACACATGCTGCTGGTCATAACTGTATTGCTGAGAATATTTAGATTTTGTGGCACTTTATTGGAGACCGAATTAAGCTGACTGGTTAAGCTAACTACAAATTTTGTTATGCTCTGTTGAAATGGCTCACTGTGGGCCACACATGCTGCTGGTTATATCTGTAATGCTGAGAATATTAAGTTTTTGTGGCACTTTATTGGAGACAGAATGGGCTCTATACACGACTCCACCACTTCCTGAACTTAAGGTAGCTCCTTTGTTTCCTGTCTCTCATTACTGGACGAACTGATTAATCCAGGTGTGTCTGGCCAGTTACTGAGATCAGGCACACCTGGGTTAATCAGTTCATCCAGTAATGAGAGACAGGAAACAAAGAAGCTACCTTAAGTCCAGGAAGTAGTGGAGTCGTGCATAGAGCCCATTAAGCTGACTGGTTAAGATAACAGTTTTGTTATGTTATGTTGAAAATAGCTGGTAATTACTGTATTGCCCAGAATATTTGGTTTCATTTAGCACTTTATCTGAGATAAATAAATGTTCTCGAAAGTCACATTTGCATTTCCTGGTCTTTACTTTGAAAGAACAAGTCAAGATTAATGTTCTTATAAAAAGTACAGGTTTCAAGTTTTGGGGGTCTTATATTAAGATGAACCAGCTTGTATTAAGATGCAGACTAATATTTTGTACTAAAAATAAGAAACATACACTTAAATTACAGCTTTTTTTCTTGCTCTTAAGTCTAAATGAACTACAATTAAGAATGTAAAACATCTTGAAAGGGGGATTATTTGCTTATAATAAGCATATTGCACTAGTTATTAGGCTAAATAATATCAGATTTTAAGAAATCTTATCTTAAAATGAGCATTTTAAGCTTATTTTTACTTACTCAATACTTTTTTGGAAATGCTTATTTCAAGATTTTAAAGTCTTATTTTAGGATTTCTTGCTTAGTAAAATTTACTTGCTGCATGGACAGATAATTTCACTAATTTCAAGTAATTTTATACTTAAAATAAGTGATTTTATCTTATTTTTAGCATACCTTATTTTGCAGTGTACTTCTAATAGGGCTGTCAAATTAAAAGATTTATGCTCTACTTTTTAACTTTTGCTTGCTTGCGTCTGTTGCTTTTTTTAACAGACCCCCCTGTGAGCTCGAAGCGGCTTTTTTGTGGTAATTTGTCCAAAAGCAGCTCTAGCCGCTATGTTAGCAAGCGGCAGCTAGCAGGTTTTGGTGGCTTTTTCATAAATGGAGAGTTTTCAAACAAGTGTTTCAGTGTTGGAACTGTGGGAATATGTCCAGCCACTCTACGGACCATGACAGATATTTTAGTAAATTAACGCTAGCAGATGGAAGCAGGCTGGCTTCCAGACACCTTACAGGAGAGGATGAGGATCTGCGCTGCAGACGGTGGAGTGGCCGGACATCTGTGTGTCCAGCAAAGAGAAGCTCAGACCAAAGAAAACTGGATGCTGACAACTACGTCAGAAATGGTCACGACACGTTCTAATTATAAAATACACCAATCTACGTTTGGATTTTTGTGTGCTGCGGTCGGACGTTTTGCTGAGCCAGGTCAAAGCAAGAAGAACGACGAGACCTGGATTATCATAAAACGGGAAACATCATTTAACAGCAAACTGCACCTGCATGGTGGTAAGTTTAAGCTAACGGAAATGCTTGCAATGCAGTAACTGTTACACTCGTTCTCATTTGTTGATATGATGATTAGTCGTATTGCTTTTAGGGAAAAGCAGAACATATTTGACGTTTTTAAGTTTTGTACTGCAGGCTAGGGTCTTGTTGCATCATTCAACAGTATTTAAACTGCAAACATGAGCATCAATGATGATCGCCTCTGTTCAGTCTTCTTCTCTCATTGCAGTGAACCATAATTTCCGTAGTTTTTTCTGAGTACTAGTGTCCACTTGTATCCTAAAAAACTTTAATTTTCTGCCACAAACGTTGTTCCTCCTATTCTGGCACCCAAACACACAACAAGACGACATTTTAAAGTTGTAATAACACTCGAGAAAACTCATTTCTACAGTCTTTGCTGTGCGCTTTCTCCTGTTTTTGCCTCCAGCTACAGCAGTGACGTCACTGTGACGTAGGCCGTGAAGGGGTCTATACGACAGGGGGGGGGGGGACTAATTTTTTTGCAACAAAAACATTGGTAAAATGAAGGAGTTTGTGGCAGATAATGCCTTATTTAGAGACTGTGCCAGGTTGCTGCATCACTTCCATTGTATTGGACATACACTGAGTGGATCTAAATATCTCCTGAAGGAATTCAAGCTACACCAAAACTGTCTGGGGGAGGAAATGAACGGATTTCATGCTAGAAAATGGGTCCAGATTGAAAAAAAAAAAACGAATTTCCCCCTTTAAGAAAAAGAATCAAACTATTTTTTTGAGGTTGTTAACTATAATAATAATCTAGTAGACTCAGATAATAATCTGGACCATTGTCATCCCCAAAGTGAATGATATAATGAGAGAATTTAAACTGTTTTCTGAGTCAAAATGAGTGGTGCAACATAAGATAAAAGGTCTATGAGGGCCCCAAAAATATAACTTTCAAAACAATATGTAGGTGGACATGAATACATACTGAGTTAACTTTGATGTGAAAAACAATAATGGATTATAACTGTTGTTTTCTGAGTATTTTAGGTAAAGTCAGATTCCGGGTCAAATTTGACCCGCAAACACTAAAGATGTCGGCAGCTATTCAACACAATACAAAATTAATTTGGCTTCATCTTAGTGAGAGAAGCTGGTTTAGGTAATATTGGGTCCTTGTCATAGCAGAGAACCGGATCCATCACAAACCACTTTATTGTTTATGTTTACGAAGTTCTGATAGTTTTCAAGCCTCACACTGAAGTATCGATATAATTGCACTAGAATCAATTGCTATCAATACCAACGTTTGGATTTGTATTGTTCTGCCCACCACGAGTCTATACATCTCGACACAGTTTAATTGTGTTAAAAAGACACTGAGTCTGCACTGGCTTGTTTCTGGTGTGTTCGGGTCTGAGCGGGTCTGGTATCGTACCGGTCGCGCGGTAGCTCCCAAGCAGGATCGTAGGGAAGTTCATACTCTGACACTCCTGCCAGGATGCTGGTAGCTGCACTGGAGAGACGAGACTGTCGCATCAAACACATCCCGGACTGCAGGGAGGACGAAGACTCGCCCGACACCTGCAGAGACCGAGAGACGAGGTGAGCACGGCTGGACTGAAGCCAAAAGACAAACCGGAGACAGAAGCCTCACCTGTCTCTTCAGAGGAATGCTCTTGGCGAGTTTCTGGACCGCCAGCTGTCTGTGGTAGTCGCTCTTCTTCGAGGCGCAGCAGAGCCTGCAGATGACGGCTGTGACGGTGAGGATGAGGATGATGGAAAACCCGAGGCAGTAGATGAAGATCTCCAGGTAGGTGGGTGAGGGCAGCGGGGACGGCGGCAGGTCTGAGGTGAGCGAGGGGAGAGTGAGCAGAGAAGCAGAGACTCAACATCTCTCAGCGAACGGGTTTAATTCCAACATACCGTCGAGGACGGAGAGCCAGGCAGAGTGGTAGGACACGCCGAAGGAGTTCTCCGCCAGGCAGGTGTACTGGCCCGCATCCTCCAGAGTCACGTTCCTCAGAGTCAGCACCTCCACTTCCTCATCCGGGATGTCCAAACCTGAGGTCTGGGAGGAGATGTCAGCTCAGAGAGATGTGGAATCCTGAGCCGAAGAATGAGCGAATCCTGAACAGTAACTCTGGATTTCTTTCAGAGGAAACACTGGCCTAAAACTGGCCTAAAACTGGCCTAAAACTGGCCTGGAACTAGCCTGGAACTGGTCTAAAACCAGCCAAAACATAGCTAAGAACTGGCCTGGAACTGGCCTGGAACTGACCTGGAACTGACCTCAAACTGGCCTGGAGCTAGCCTGGAACTGGCCTGGAACTAGCTTGGAACTAGCCTAAAACCACCCTGAACCTAGCTAAGAACTGGTCTGGAACTGACATGGAACTGGCTTAAAACTGACCTGAAACTAGCTTGAAACTGGCATAAAACCAGCCTGAAACTGGACTGGAACTAGCCTAAAACTGTATGTAGCCCAGGGCAGCTGTGGCTACATACGTAGCTTACCATCACTAAGTATGAATGAGGAGTGAATGAATAATGGATCTACAGTGAGCGCTATTAGTGCCTTGAAAAGCGCAATATAAATCTAGTCCATTATTATTATTATTATTATTAAAACTGGCCTAAAACCAGCCTGGAACTGGCCTGGAATTGGCCTGGTACTCGCTTAAAACCGGCCTGATACTGGCTTGAAACTTGCAAGGAACTGGCCTAGATCTGGCCTAAAACTGGCATGGAACTAGCCTGAAACTGACCTAAATCTGGCCTAAACCTGGCATGAAACTAGCCTGGAACTGGCCTAGATCTGGCCTAAAACTGGCATGAAACTAGCCTGGAACCGGCCTAGAACTAGCATGAAACTGGCCTGGAACTGACCTAAAACCAACTTGAAACTGGCATGAAACTAGCCTGGAACTGGCCTAGATCTGGCCTAAAACTGGCATGAAACTGGCCTGGAACTGGCCTAGATCTGGCCTAAAACTGGCATGAAACTAGCCTGAAACTGGCCTAGATCTGGCCTAAAACTGGCATGGAACTAGCCTGAAACTGACCTAAATCTGGCCTAAATCTGGCCTAAAACTGGCATGAAACTAGCCTGGAACTGGCCTAGATCTGGCCTAAAACTGGCATGAAACTAGCCTGGAACTGGCCTAGAACTAGCATGAAACTGGCCTGGAACTGACCTAAAACCAACTTGAAACTGGCATGAAACTAGCCTGGAACTGGCCTAGATCTGGCCTAAAACTGGCATGAAACTAGCCTGAAACTGGCCTAGATCTGGCCTAAAACTGGCATGAAACTGGCCTGGAACTGGCCTAGATCTGGCCTAAAACTGGCATGAAACTAGCCTGAAACTGGCCTAGATCTGGCCTAAAACTGGCATGGAACTAGCCTGGAACTGGCCTAGAACTAGGATGGAACTGGCCTGGAACTGACCTAAAACCAACTTGAAACTGGCATGAAACTGGCCTGGAACTGGCCTAGATCTGGCCTAAAACTGGCATGGAACTAGCCTGAAACTGACCTAAATCTGGCCTAAAACTGGCATGAAACTGGCATGAACTCGAAACTGGCCTAGATCTGGCCTAAAACTGGCATGAAACTAGCCTGAAACTGGCCTAGATCTGGCCTAAAACTGGCATGAAACTAGCCTGGAACTGGCCTAGATCTGGCCTAAAAACTGGCATGAAACTAGCCTGGAACTGGCCTAGAACTAGCATGAAACTAGCCTGGAACTGGCCTAAAACCAACATGAAACTGGCCCCTTTCCCCCCCTCCCCCGCCCTCCCCCTCCCCCCTCCCTCCCCCCTTCCCCTCCCCTTCCCCTCCCCTCCCCTCCCCCCTCCCCCCCCCCCTCCCCCTCCCCCTCCCCCTCCCCCTCCCCCCTCTCCCCCCCCCCCCCCCCCCCATGGAACTAGCCTGGAACTGGCCTAGATCTTTCTCCCTCTCTCCCTCCCCCCCCCCCTTCCCCCCTCCAACTTGAAACTGGCATGAAACTGGCCTGGAACTGGCCTAGATCTGGCTTAAAACTGGCATGAAACTGGCCTGGAACTGGCCTAGATCTGGCCTAAAATTGGCATGAAACTAGCCTGAAACTGGCCTAGATCTGGCCCAGAACTGACATAAACTGGCCTGGAACTGGCCTGGAAGCCCCTGGTGGGCTGTGGGTACCTTGAGAATCAGGATGTAAGGGGATCCGTCTGGCGACACTCGGCTGCCATTGACGGTGACGTGTTTGAGCCACTGGATGTGAGGCTGTGTGTCGCTGAAGACTCGGCACACGAACTGCACGTTGCTGCCCACCACTGCCGTCTGATTGGCCAGCGGCCCGGCCTGTAGGATGGGCCGGTGAGGGGTACGCTCTGCAACAACAACACGTAGAAACTGACATTAACATGTTTGCAGTGACGGAGGCTGAACGACGTATAGAATGATGGGTGGACACGTCGTTATTTTAAAAACAAATAACTTCATAACACGTTTTGGTCCAGATGAGTCTGGCCAGAAGTGGTCTATATGGGAAAGCCCTACCCCCGACGTGGAAACTGGGCCAAGTGACTCAACTATGCATGAATTCATAGAAATATAGCTGACTTTTCCATGAAGACCACTTCTAGCCAGACTTATCTGGACTAGATGAGTAGAACTGGACCCTACTGGTTTCTACCAGATGTAAGCTGATACTGGACATCTTCCTGCTATATTCTCCATCTGCTGCATAAGTTTCCTTGGCAAAACCCTGCATCTACGATTCTCAGCATTCCTGCATCTGTGTGCTTTGCACCTAAAAGATTTGATGCTGGTTTGAAGGTTAAGGTTTGTAACACCAGATATCAAGATTTTCTTTTGTTTGCTCACTTTGCATTTTGTAAATTGACAAAAATAATCATTATTTCCATTTTTGGAAGTGTTCTTCGGTAAGAGAAGCAACTGAACGTGGTGTTTTGGCTCTGAACCGGACCTCACCCAGCACATCCAGCAGGTAGGTGTGTCTGAGACTCCCGTACTCGTTCTCCACCACGCAGGTGTAGTTGCCTTCATCAGAGGGAACCACTGACTCCATGATCAGCGTCCACGCGAGGTCTCGGATCTGAAAGATGGCGCACAGGTGGGAGGAGGACAGTGAACGAGCTGTAAAGCAGGGTCCCTCCAGGACCGGAGCTGGACGTCCTGTCTGCATCACACGCACCTTAAACCCTCCGACTCTCTGGTCTTTCCGGACCTCTCTGCCGTTCTTGTACCAGCGCAGGCTGGGAAGCGGGCTTCCGGTTGCCTGGCAACGGAACCTGACCGTCTTGCTGGCGGGAACGACGAGGAGCTGCCTCTCCATCTTTTCTGGTGCCATCCACTGCGGCGCCAGCGCTGAGGACGTGAACATCATGACAATCACTCATCTCTGCTCTCACTCGGACGTAAAGGTCGTTATCAAATTCACCGGTGACTGAACCAAAAAGGTCCATAAAAGTCCATAAAAACTTGTCAATATTCCTCCATACCTGCTTTTATATCACAGACTAAACATGCCACCGAGGCACGGAACCGACGACCGGAGGGACGGACATCACCGCAATAGTTTCTTTCCTTTTTTTTCTTTCCAAATTAAATTCCCAAAACCTACCCCCAGAGCTCCCCGGAATAGTAAACAGGATGTGCCCCCTGCGCTGCCTCCACTAGACGAAAGGAACCAAAACTGCCCCTCCTCTCCTCTCTACATATTATTTCAAATTATATATCTTTATTTATAGATATTTCCATACAGGCTCACATCTGTGCTCCATTATATATTCCTTCACAATATCCAATATGAACGCTGGTCTCCTACACCCGCCCGCCCCGGACAGCTCTTTCGATACTTTTTTTTAAAAAAAAAAAAAAAAAACTACTCCATTTCCTTTACATAAATGATTGATTTATTCCACTCAGAACCAACACACCTCAGTCCCGGCTCCCCGAGCCGCCCCCCCTTGCCCCCCTTCACTGTCGGACCACCCCACCCACCCCCCCCCCCCCCACACCGCCCACCTACCCACCTCTCCCTCCCTTTATTCTCTTCTCTACCCTTAATTCAAAGGGGGGGAATGGAACCCCCCACCAACCCCCTAATTTTCCCCACGGGGACTCCGAAAAGCATTTATTGAGGTAAAAAAATAATTGAGCGCCCCTTTAACTTGTCCTAAAGGAGTTTTATGTTCATGTAAGCATTCATGTAAGACTTACTGTAACAAAGGCGTATAAAAGAGCATAAACTTCCCTCTAGACGCAACACAGCGATGACGCTGTTTTTTATATCGAAGATGCGAAGATGCCCCCCACCCCCACAAAAATACTTACAACTCTCCAAATTATTGCTCCCTAATTACTTCCTTTTTCCTGTATTTACCACCAATTAAAAAAAAATTATTTTCATTTATGTAACCACACGGAGGAACAACCATTACTCCCCCCTCCCCTGGGGGGCCCCAGGAGGGCCATATACCAAAATCTCCCCCCCTCACCTTTGACAACCACCTTCCTCCGGAGGGCAGCACCTCTTCCTCTCTTCTTCAATAAAAATCCTCCGAAAAAAAAAAAAATTATATCTTCCCCAGTTCTCCCCCCGTGTGTCTCGCTCTTCCCCAATGTGTTCTGGCTAAGTTACCTATGGCAACCCATAGCTTCCCCTCTAACATGGCGGACTGGTGCGGAAAAGTAACGTGTCATACCATGTATTTCATGTAGCGATGACATCTTTGCACGAGCCTAATCCAAGTGTCCTGAGTGGGTAGTAGGGTTGTCACAATACAAAAATTTAATTCTCAATACCGATACTAAGGATGGCTCGATACTATTTTCGATACTAGAGAAGAAAATAAATTGCAAAAAGATAACAATCTGAACAATACAACAAAATGTATCAAAAATATGAGGAAAGACCTTGTAAATGTAAAATAAATACATTTCAAAGATCTAGTTTGTGCAGAGATCTTTATACAGTCTGTGATTCAGGAGAGACAAACTAAAAACCTTCAACCACTAGTTAATGGTCTTCTTTACTGTCCTTTTCTTCACAATAATTGAGACCAAATCAAGTAAACAATAATACAGACAAACTAGTCAATTAAACATTTTAAAAGATTAATCTCTAAATGTTTTTGTCTACAATCTATATCAAAAGACATCAATATGTGACTGTAAGCCAGGGTAAGGTCATCATCAGAGAACATCTCCTGCTCTGAGATCAAAGACCGTAAAGAATAGTCTGAGTTGCTGCTGCGCGGGCGTGAGGCTCATGTGAGCGCTTTTGCATGGGGGCGGGGCCTGCTTCTACGTGGGGGCGGGGCCTGCTTCTACGTGGGGGCGGGGCCTGTTTCTACATGGAGGCGGGGCCTGCGGTAGCAGCCGTGGCTCGTTGAGAAGAATAAATGATAAGCAGCCTCACGCATGTCCACGTGCCGCTAATAACACAAGAGAAAGTCACTGGATTTACCACCAGTTACTTTTTTAAACAAAAAGGTTAATAGAGGTCTAAGTCACTAAGTTAGCCACACTGTAAACAACGGGTCCTCCAGGGAGATGCTGGAGAGGAGGGGCTGCCCGCAGCAGTGCCTGTTTAAAAGGGCAGAGACAGCGAGTTGAGTCTATCTGCAGCTCGCAAGACAGAGGTGTGTCGTCAAGTGACGTCACTCAACAACACGCCCAGCAGACCTATGAGAGCACGGTAAAATCTAACCCTACCCTGACCCTTCCCCTAAACCTAACAAGACCCACCCACTATGCAACGTGCCCACTATAGGACACGCCCACTATAGGACACGCCCCTTAGTTGCAAGCCACAGATAGATACACTAGGACAGCAGATACTTTCAGCAACTCAGCAGACGCCAAACTGGCGTCTCAAGTGGTGTCTATCAATCAATCATTTCAGAATTGATTAGTATGAGAATCTTTTTTTTTTTTTTTACAACACTACAGGGTGGCATCCATAATTTATTGGAAACCACATCATTTTGTAGATTTTTATAGCCTAAACAGTAGAACATCGTACTTCCTAGCATGTCTATGAGAGTTCATGACACTATGGAAGTCGTGGCGTTCAGTGCCTACCAAGCGTAGAAGAAGAAATTTGCTGTTGACATTGTGCAACGAGCGACAGAGCTGCAGACAAACACAAGAGCGGTTGGATATTGATTTAAAAGAAAGAAAGAAAGAAATTCCAGCAAATTCTGGACGCTACCCACTCAGGACACTTGGATTACATTGGACGAGCAGTATGGAGGAATATTGACAAGTTTTTGTTGACCTTTATGGACCTTTTGTTTCAAACGCTCCATTAAATGAAAGTCAGTGTATAACGAAACCCCCCCCCCCCCCCCGGATCTCTGGCTGCATTTGAGATATTAAAAAAGTGCTCCAGAGTCTTGCTCAGCATGAGGGTGAGGAGAAGACGAAGACACATCACTCTGTGGGTGTCGTTTCCCTTTAAAGACACTCACGCTGCAGCTTCTCGTTGCTGGTGGACAGCTCGTTGGACAGCTTATTTTCCTCAGAGGAGGACTCGTCGTCTTCTTCATCTTCAGACGACTTCACAGCATCTGGATGAAGAAACGTTTAATCAGGAGTTTGTGTGGGTGAGACAGGAAACGTCTCAGGAGACAGCCGGCGTCTGAGCTTTCACAGAACCCCCCCCCCCCACCCACCGCCATGCACCATTAACTCCAGGCTCACAAACATCCTCCCAGTCAGACAGTTACTGGGAGGAGAGAACAGCTGGTTCCAGCTAATGAGGACAACCTCCATAACTGAGAGTTTCTTTCATTCTTTTAAATGTCAAACAAGAGAAAGACCAGATTATTTCCTCCACCAAGAGATGAAAGAGGGTTTCACCCTTTTATTAATTTATTTCCTTCCCATGAGAACCACCACACACTCATGACTTCATGAAATATGCATCAACATATAACTGAGATAATGAAAAACTGTTTCTTTATTAAATGTAAAACTATTTAAGTAACGGAAGATGTATAACCGTCATTAACGGCTGGAGTTAACCATTAAACAACCAGTGACCTGGAGGTATGCAGCACCAAGACCTGCTGAACAGGGACAAAACCTAAATGAACTGTTTACAATCTTCTAAGAAAATGCATGAAAATAAAAAAGAGGCAAAACTCAAATGGCATCAACAGCTTGAATTAAATGACAACCACATCTAACATACTGTATCTGTCATTTAACGGTGTACACGATGTCTTCATGACTTTCAAGATGACAGTAAATTCCTTTATTAATAACAGTTTTATGAATGAACAATACTAACATTTGAGTATAGCATTAATTTTGTACATATAACTAGTTTCTGTAGCTTCAAATCTCAAATGATGACAATAATGAGTAGTGGATGGATGGATAGGTACTCTATGTTTCCAAAAGTATTTGCTCACTCATCCAGATTATGGGAATATGATGTTCCAATCACTTCCATGTCCACAGGTGTATAAATGAAGCAGCTCGGCATGCAGACTGTTTCTACAAACGTGTGAAAGAATGTGTCGCTCTCAGGAATCAGTGAATTCCAGCGTGGAACTGTGATAGGATGCCACCTGTGCAACAAATCCAGGTGTGAAATTTCCTCCTAAATATTCCACAGTCAACTGTCAGCTGGATTCTAAGAACATGGAAGTGTTTGGGAACGACAGCGACTCAGCCATGAAGCGGTCGTCCACGTAAACTGATGGAGCGGGTCAGTGATGCTGAAGCTCATAGCGAGAAGAGGTGGCCAACTTTCTGCAGAGTCAATCACTACAGACCTCCAAAACTTCACGTGGCCTTCAGATCAGCTCAAGAACAGTCACAGAGAGCTTCATGGAATGGGTTTCCATGGCGACCAGCTGCATCCATCCGTACATCACCAAGTGCAATGCAAAGCGTGGATGCAGTGGTGGAAAGCAGCCGCCACTGGACTCTAGAGCAGTGGAGGCGTCTCTGGAGGACCAATCACACTTCTCCATCTGGAAATCTGATGGAGGAGTCTGGGTTTGGCGGTTGCCAGGACAACAGTACTTGTCTGACTGCATTGTGCCAAGTGTAAAGTTTGGTGGAGGGGGATTATGGTGTGGGGGGTGTTTTTTTCAGGAGCTGGGCTTGGCCCCTTAGTTCCAGTGAAAGGAACTCTGAATGCTTCTGGATGGATAGATGGATATATATATATATACAGATATATATATATAGTGGTGAGGGGGACATGTTTAGCTTATATATGCCTGTAGTTGACTTTTGGAACGTTGTTGTTGATCTGGGAAAAGTGGCAAACTGAAAGCAGGCTTTGTTTACGAGAACACGCTGCAGCAGAAAGGCTAAATTTGATGCATTCTCCGAGACAAACACAAGGGTTTATGGGCTCAACAGCAGCAGAATGACGAAGACTCAGCTGGAGTCCCGATGGTTGCAGGAAAAGAGAACAAACACAAAAACAGAAGATATATTAATGCGTGTCCACCCAAAGTGTGTAATGACGCTGCATGCATGAGGTCTGAAAGGCTGTGCATGTGTCTGATTCCCCCACAGACGGCTGAAACACACTCAGACTGTGTGCATGTGTTCCTGCATTACAGCATCTGGACAGGATACACAGGCCATAACCAGCACCCTGAGAGCCAAGTCTCAGTTACACCATCAACAATCTCTCTAACCAGTTTCACATGCCACCCAGCCGAAGACAGCCAAACCGAGAAGAAAATCACTTTCCAGTTAAAGAAGTTTGCTCATTGGAAAGTTTTATAGTGTTTTTATATCACAGCCTGAAGAGAAACGCCACGACTACAGCAAGGATCAGACACGAAGGAGTCGTCAAACAAAAGAGAGCAGGAGACGTCCCAAATAACAAACACAAGTTCAAAGACAGCCTGACACGCCAGTAACACCACTGACAGCTGGATAAATACACGCTGGACTGAAAACTCAGCTCTTATTACTGAATTATCATCATTATCTCTGACATCTGCATCCATCTGTTATCACACAGCTTAAAGAAAATCAGCTGTTCCAAACAGTAAAAAGGGTTTGATGCTCTTACTTTGTTAAAAATGAAGTTTCTGCTCAAACAAAACAACTGAAGAACCCCCCCTCCCCCTTCCCCCCTTCCCCCCCCTCCCCTCCCCCCCCCTTTTTTTCCCCCCCTCCCCCCTCCCCCTTTTTTCTTTCCTCCCCCTCCCCTCGCCCCCCCCTTTGTCGCCCCCATCATCCTCCCATCACCTGTGGTAGGAGTCTACCTATCTACAATCACGTGGGGGCCCCCCCGCCCCGGGCGGGCCCCCCCCGGCCCCCCCCCCCCCCCCCCCCCCCCCCCCCCCCCCCCCCCCCCCCCCCCCCCCCCCCCCCCCCCCCCCCCCCCCCCCCCCCCCCCCCCTTCTCTTCCCCTTCTCCCCCTCGGCCCCCCCTCCCCCCCCCCCTTCCCCCCCTCTCCTTCCCTTCTCCCCCTCCTTTTCCCCTTTTCTTTCCCCCCCCCCCCCCTTCCCTCCTTTCTTTTCTCCCCTTCCCCCTCCCGTATGCCCCCTCCCCCCCCCGTGTAAAATAGTTCCCCACCCCTGCCGTTAAAATGTAATGAATGAAGGGACAATAGACCCTTTTGCAAGATTGCTCATTGTTCGTTGGTGAGATATATCATGTGGTCTGGGGGTATTATAGTATGCAAAACCCTATCAATACAGTTCTGTACCTTTTCTCTACACTCCTGGCTATTTATAGCAAGTTCTACCTTCGCTGTGTCTGTAGATATAAATCTTTTCCTCGTTGTTGCCCAATGAGTTCCCTAAGTTTAAATCTCCAGTGAAGAAAAGCTTCCGTAAACTTCCATCTCAGGCCTAAATCAAACTCTGCCTGCTGACTCTTTGCTGCCGTGTGCTTGCTCTCTTCAGGCTGACTCTTCAGATGAGGGCATGAAAAACTTCCCGTTTCTGCCACTCCAGCCAACTGCCAGCCACTTACCAGCGTCTTGTCTGCTAATTCAATCACACAGAGAAACGCCTGTGTGCCCAGGGGAAACGATTTCAGAGCATAAATGAACGCCCGGAACAAGGATGTTTCCACACGCCAAGTTTGGACACTGTGCGTGATGACATATAAGCGGGACAAATCGTTCAGCCAGTGATAGTGCAGTAATGATGCACTATTACTGCACCACTTGTGGCAGAAAAGGCAGAACTTTTTCATGCCCACGTCTGTATGAAAGCCTCTGGGTGAGTTCTGCTTTGGTCAGGTGGTGATGGCCGAGGCCCTGGGCATTGACAAGAATAAGCATCAGAACTTTTAATCCCAGTCAGCATCTAGAACCTTTAATCCCAGTCAGAATCAGAACTTTTAGTCCATTGAGAGACTCTGAAATGCTCCTTTTCGACACCGTCATGTGACTGACCTGCTGCCAATTAAACTGATATTCTTTCCCTGTTCCCAAATATAAGGCAAAACAACTGTCAACAGGCAATTTGTTGTTGTTAGGCATCATCTACTGCCCTTCTACAGGGCAGTCGATTAGGTCATTAGTTGCTGAAAGGCATGTGACAAACTACCTGAAGCATACTAAACAAGGAGCCCTTCTGAACGGAAATGTTACTTTAGCCATCAAGTACTATGCTATGTTTGAAGTAAAGGCAACAACTGTCATTATGTTAAGAACAGCAGGTGAACAGTAAGGTCTAGTGGAGGTAGCCCTGTGGTGTGGGGATGGTTTCCAGCTGAGCATGCTATCACATGAGTTGTGCTCCCACTTTTGGACAATAGAGACTCAATGAGGCGGATTTGCCCCGGAATGTGTATGTGTTCATACTACATGGTATTTGGGCCTCGTTGGCGCAGTAGGCAGCGCGTCAGTCTCATAATCTGAAGGTCGTGAGTTCAAGCCTCACACGGGGCATGTGCTTTTGCTTAACCTTGCACACACAAATCACCAGCATGGACCACCAACTGCCTGCTGTCCTATGCAACAGGGGTTCCCAAGTCCAGACCCCCAAAGCTACCATCCTGCACAGTTTGGTTACATCCCTTCTCCAACACACCTGAATCAAATGAATTGCATGTTCTCAGGTGTCTGTAGAACTGAATAAAGGTGGATTTCCATTGGTTCCATGTGCGGTGCATTACAGTTGCAGTGCGACTTAGAACTGTCCTCCATGGAGCGGCAGCTCCCACCGTGACCGTGTCAGACACGGCGCGACTGCAGTCTGGGCTACCGTGGGAGAAATCCAAAAAACGCATTTGCAGGATCACACGATAATGATCAGGAGGGCTGGGTCAATGTCCGGTGGTGTGTGTGCAATAAATGTTCTCAAGTCACTTTTCCCCTGCATTTTCCAACTGAGACCAGCTGACGCTTTTTATTCATAATAAAGGTATACAACTATACACAACAGCTTTGTATTTTTAACAATTAACTTACCATGCATAATCTATCCCAGAAATTGATCATGCCATCACTTTCTTGCTTTCTTGGCCGCAAACTCAGCAATAAAACTTTGTAATCCAGTTTGGATGTAGGCTAATTCCATTTCTAACTTATAGTAGTCCAAACCTGCATAGTCTGTTCTGTGACATAGGAGCGCAAATCATTTTTAATTTTTCTTAACTTTAAAAAGGTTTGCTTGCCCAATGCCACCGTTACAGGAAGAGTTAATAAAATCGTGGAGCGCAATCTCACAGTCCCTTCAATCTGTTTGAGGTAACAAATTATTTTCAAATCACACATCTAATCAAAGTTGGAGATCCTGACTCATCTTTTCCCTACATGTAAATGCACTGTCTTGGTATTTTTTCATTCGTTGTTTCATGTGACCTAGACAGAGAGACGAAGATCAAATGTGATAAATGTATTTATTTAAAAAGAAAAACACATGTACACACAAACACACAGCAGGAATGCAAGCGCGAGGTCCTGTGTGGATACACAGCCCCTGCTTGACAGCTCTGCTTGGCCTCTGCAAACCTGGAGCCACTGGTAATGTTACTGTAGTTTCTGCCATCAAACCTCTTCGGTGAGACTTTTATTCTTAAAAGGCCCATCTTATAAAATTGGTTTTAAGACCTTTCCACCTTTCCATTTGTTTTTCCCCCTCAAAATTATTTTAATTCTTTTTTTCTTCTTTTTTACTATTTTTGAATTCTTATATGTATATTTACAACCACTACCTCCCTCCCTCCACTCACCTCCCCTCCCCCTGTTCCTTACCCCATCCAAAAATCCCATACTCCCCTCCGCATCCTCACTATACTCCCCAATTCCCCCGATTCCAAAAATCCTAAGCACCCTCCCACACTATGAGGAGCACCTCCACCTGATTTCCTCTTTCCCCAGCCATCAGCTATCAGCTTTGATCCTTGTTCGATTCTTTTCTTCCTTTTTTTCCTTTTTTTTTTTTCTTTTTTAAACTTCAAATTAGAAAAAGTTCGGGTACATTCAGTTTCGTTCTGTTCGCCTTGTTCTTTCTTTGTTTTTCTTTATTATTCTGCTTGCCTCAACTTGTTAGATTTTATTTTCTTATACATTCAGGAGAAACTAACTTTATTTATCTTTTTCTCTCCTCCCCACTCCTTCATCTCCATAATCTCTGATTTTTTTCTTTTTCTTCTTCTTACTCCTACCCTTCCCACTTTCTAACCTCATCGCATACATCAACACACAAATATCACCACTTCTCTCACCTCTCTCCACTCTTTGCCTATTATTTGCTCCATTTTTCTTCTTTTCACTTATCTCTCTGGTCCTCTTGTACTTCTTTCTTCCTCCCTTCTCCACCCCCATTCCAGCCCCTCATCTCCCCCATCCGCTCCTCCTTTGCTCCCCCCTTTCATCCCCCGATTACCTCCATTTTCCCTATCCTTTAGATCCATCCTCAGCTCCTTCTCTCAGCCCTTCTTTTCCCCTATTTCTTCTTTCTCTTCTCTTCGGCTCCTTGTCTCTCTCTTCACTCCCCTACCCACCCTTCATCCCTCATTCCCCCATACCCCCTCCATTCCTCCCTCTTTCCCGTTTCCTATTTTTACTATATCTCCACTCATCCCCCTCCTGCCCTTCCCCTTTCTGACCCTTCTGATTTGTCTCCCGCTCCCCCCTTATATCATGTCACCTCATCCTCGCGCCCCTCCCCGCCAGCACCCCCCTTCTTTGTTAGAACATATTTTACTCCTTATTACTTCTTTTTTCCATTTACATCACTTTTTATTCTATTTATTTTTACTTCTTTCATTTTAATCCTGCTCCTTTTTTACCGGATGCTTTACTCTGCTCCCGTGTCTGGTTCCCCGTCTGGTCTGATCTGCACTGCAGAGCTTGATGCACTCTGGAAGCGTGCAGCGCCAGAAATAGAGCCAACTTCTATATTTAGCAGAGAAGTGTGGCAAGACGCACCTGGGACGGATCTGGGACGCATGTGTCAAGTGTCTGGTGTGAGCTACGCCACTGACTATAACAACTGCTACTTGCTCCGGAAGCCTCACCGCAGCCGTAATGTGCCGCACACGGACCTGGTGGAAATCCGCCTTTACATGTACATGAGGAGATTGACCATTTCATTCAGGTGTGTTGGAGAAGGTATGCTTTAAAAATTGCAGGACAGTAGCTTTCGAGAACTAGACTTGGCCACCCCTGTTATACAACTGTGTTCTGGCTTGATGATCTACCGTATGCCCAAGGATGCAAAATCTTCTTTCTGAAGACTAACATTTATTCCAAAACCATCTTTTCACTTTCACACCCTTAAACTGTAAAGCTCAGTGATATTTTATGTGATAAGTCAACACGTTTCCACCACTTAATCAACATTCCCTTGCTTTGTTAAAATGCAATGACTGAAGGGACAATAGACCCTTTTTGCAAGATTGCTCATTGCTCGTTGGTGAGATATATCATGTGGTCTGGGGGCATGATAGTATGCAAAACCCTATCAATACAGTTCTGTACCTTTTCTCTACACTCCTGGCTATTTATAGCAAGTTCTACCCTCGCTGTGTCTGTAGATATAAATCTTTTCCTCGTTATTCCCCAATGAGTTCCCTAAGTTTAAATCTCCAGTGAAGAAAAGTTTCCGTAAACTTCCATCTCAGGCCTAAATCAAACTCTGCCTGCTGACTCTTTGCTGCCGTGTGTTTGCTCTCTTCAGGCTGACTCTTCAGATGAGGGCATGAAAAAGTTCCCTTTTCTGCCGACTGCCAGCCACTTACCAGCGTCTTGTCTGCTAATTCAATCACACAGAGAAACGCCTGTGTGCCCAGGGGAAACGATTTCAGAGCATAAATGAACGCCCAGAACAAGGCTGTTTCCACACGCCAAGTTTGGACACTGTGCGTGATGACATATAAGCGGGACAAATCGTTCAGCAGGTGATAGTGCAGTAATGATGCACTTTTACTGCACCACTTGTGGCAGAAAAAGGACTTTTTCATGCCCGCATCTGTATGAAAGCCTCTGGGTGAGGTCTGCTTTGGTCAGGTGGTGATGGCCGAGGCCCTGGGCATTGACAAGAATAAGCATCAGAACTTTTAATCCCAGTCAGCATCTAGAACCTTTAATCCCAGTCAGAATCAGAACTTTTATTCCATTAAGAGACTCTGAAATGCTCCTTTTCGACACAGTTATGTGACTGACCTGCTGCCAATTTAACTGATTTTCTTTCCTGTTCCCAAATATATGGCAAAACAACTGTCAACAGGCAATTTGTTGTTGTTAGGCATCATCTCCTGCCCTTCTACAGGGCAGTCGATTAGGTCATTAGTTGCCGAAAGGCATGTGACAAACAATCTGAAGCATACTAAACAAGGACCCCTTCTGAACGGAAATGTTACTTTAGCCATCAAGTACTATGCTATGTTTGAAGTAAAGGCAACAACTGTCATTATGTTAAGAACAGCAGGTAAACAGTAAGGTCTAGTGGAGGTAGCCCTGTGGTGTGGGGATGGTTTCCAGCTGAGCAAGCTATCACATGAGTTGTGCTCCCACTTTTGGACAATAGAGACTCAATGAGGCGGATCTGCCCCGGAATGTGTATGTGTTCATACTACTTGGTATTTGAGCCTCGTTGGCGCAGTAGGCAGCGCGTCAGTCTCATAATCTGAAGGTCGTGAGTTTGAGCCTCACACGGGGCATGTGCTTTTGCTTACACTTGCACACACAAATCACCAGCATGGACCACCAACTGCCTGCTGTCCTATGCAACAGGGGTTCCCAAGTCCAGACCCCCAAAGCTACCATCCTGCACAGTTTGGTTGCATCCCTTCTCCAACACATCTGAATCAAATGAATGGCATGTTCTCAGGTGTCTGTAGAACTGAATAAAGGTGGATTTTCATTGGTTCCATGTGCGGTGCGACCTAGAACTGTCCTCCATGGAGCGGCAGCTCCCACCGTGACCGTGTCAGACACGGTGCGACTGCAGTCCGGGCTACCGTGGGAGAAATCCAAAAAACACATTTGCAGGAACACACGATAATGATCAGGAGGGCTGGGTCAATGTCCGGTGGTGTGTGTGCAATAAATGTTCTCAAGTCACTTTTCCCCTGCATTTACCAACTGAGACCAGCTGACGCGTTTCATTCATAATAAAGGTATACAACTATACACAACAGCTTTGTATTTTTAACAATTAACTTACCATGCATAATCTATCCCAGAAATTGATCATGCCATCACTTTCTTGCTTTCTTGGCCGCAAACTCAGCAATAAAACTTTGTAATCCAGTTTGGATGTAGGCTAATTCCATTTCTAACTTATAGTAGTCCAAATCTGCATAGTCTGTTCTGTGACATAGGAGCGCAAATAATTTTACATTTTTCTCAACTTTGAAAAGGTTTGCTTGCCCAATGCCACCGTTACAGGAAGAGTTAATAAAATCCTGAGCGCAATCTCACAGTTCCTTCAATCTGTTTGAGGTAACAAATTATTTTCAAATCACACATCTAATCAAAGTTGGAGATCCTGACTCGTCTTTTCCCTACATGTAAATCCACTGTCTTGGTATTTTTTTATTAGTTGTTTCATGTGACCTAGACAGAGAGACGAAGATCAAATGTGATAAATGTATTTATTTAAAAGGAAAAACACATGTACACACAAACACACAGCAGGAATGCAGGCGCGAGGTCCTGTGTGGATACACAGCCCCTGCTTGGCTCTGCTTGGCCTCTGCAAACCTGGAGCCACTGGTAATGTTACTGTAGTTTCTGCCATCAAACCTCTTCGGGAGACTTTTATTCTTAAATTTACCGGATGCTTTACTCTGCTCCCGTGTCTGGTTCCCCGTCTGGTCTGATCTGCACTGCAGAGCTTGATGCACTCTGGGAGCGTGCAGCACCAGAAATAGAGCCAACTTCTATATTTAGCGGAGCAGTGTAGCAAGACGCACCTGGGACGGATCTGGGACGCATGTGTCAAGTGTCTGGTGTGAGCTACGCCACTGACTATAATGACTGCTACTTGCTCCGGAAGCCTCACCGCAGCCGTAATGTGCCGCACACGGACCTGGTGGAAATCCGCCTTTGCTTGTACATGAGGAGATTGACCATTTCATTCAGGTGTGTTGGAGAAGGTATGCTTTAAAAAATGCAGGATAGTAGCTTTCGAGAACTAGACTTGGCCACCCCTGTTATACAACTGTCTTCTGGCTTGATGATCTACCGTATGCCCAAGGATGCAAAATCTTCTTTCTGAAGACTAACATTTATTCCAAAACCATCTTTTCACTTTCACACCCTTAAACTGTAAAGCTCAGTGATATTTTATGTGATAAGTCAACACGTTTCCACCACTTAATCGACATCCCCTTGCTTTGTTAAAATGCAATGATTGAAGGGACAATAGTCCCTTTTGAAAGATTGCTCATTGCTCGTTGGTGAGATATATCATGTGGTCTGGGGGTATTATAGTATGCAAAACCCTATCAATACAGTTCTGTACCTTTTCTCTACACTCCTGGCTATTTATAGCAAGTTCTACCTTCGCTGTGTCTGTAGATATAAATCTTTTCCTCGTTATTCCCCAATGAGATCCCTAAGTTTAAATCTCCAGTGAAGAAAAGCTTCCGTAAACTTCCATCTCAGGCCTAAATCAAACTCTGCCTGCTGACTCTTTGCTGCCGTATGCTTGCTCTCTTCAGGCTGACTCTTCAGATGAGGGCATGAAAAAGTTCCCCTTTCTGCCGACTGCCAGCCAACTGCCAGCCACTTACCAGTGTCTTGTCTGCTAATTCAATCACACAGAGAAACCCTGTGTGCCCAGGGAAACGATTTCAGAGCACAAATGAACGCCCAGAACAAGGATGTTTCCACACGCCAAGTTTGGACACTGTGCGTGATGACATATAAGCGGGACAAATCGTTCAGCCAGTGATAGTGCAGTAATGATGCCTTTTACTGCACCACTTTGGCAGAAAAGGCTTCATGCCCGCATCTGTAGGAAGCCTCTGGGTGAGTTCTGCTTTGGTCAGGTGGTACTGGCTGAGGCCCTGGGCATTGACAAGAATAAGCATCAGAACTTTTAATCTCAGTCAGCATCTAGAACCTTTAATCCCAGTCATAATCAGAACTTTTAGTCCATTGAGAGACTCTGAAATGCTCCTTTTCGACACCGTCATGTGACTGACCTGCTGCCAATTAAACTATTTTCTTTCCTTTCCCAAATATAAGCAAAACAACTGTCAACAGGCAATTTGTTGTTGTTAGGCATCATCTCCTGCCCTTCTACAGGGCAGCGATTAGGTCATTAGTTGCCGAAAGGCATGTGACAAACAACCTGAAGCATACTAAACAAGGACCCCTTCTGAACGGAAATGTTACTTTAGCCATCAAGACTATCTATTTTGAAGAAAGGCAACAACTTCATTATGTAAGAACAGCAGGAAACAGAAGGCAGGGAGGTAGCCCTTGGTGTGGGGATGGTTTCCAGCTGAGCATGCTATCACATGAGTTGTGCTCCCACTTTTGGACAATAGAGACTCAATGAGGCGGATTGCCCTGGAATGTGTATGTGTTCATACTACATGGTATTTGAGCCTCGTTGGCGCAGTAGGCAGCGCGTCAGTCTCATAATCTGAAGGTCGTGAGTTCGAGCCTCACACGGGGCATGTTTTAACTTACACATGCACACACAAATCACCAGCATGGACCACCAACTGCCTGCTGTCCTATGCAACAGGGGTTCCCAAGTCCAGACCCCCAAAGCTACCATCCTGCACAGTTTGGTTGCATCCCTTCTCCAACACATCTGAATCAAATGAATTGCATGTTCTCAGGTGTCTGTAGAACTGAATAAAGGTGGATTTCCATTGGTTCCATGTGCGGTGCAACTTAGAACTGTCCTCCATGGAGCGGCAGCTCCCACCGTGACCGTGTCAGACACGGCGCGACTGCAGTCCGGGCTACCGTGGGAGAAATCCAAAAAACACATTTGCAGGATCACACGATAATGATCAGGAGGGCTGGGTCAATGTCCAGTGGTGTGTGTGCAATAAATGTTCTCAAGTCACTTTTCCCCTGCATTTTCCAACTGAGACCAGCTGACGTGTTTCATCCATAATAAAGGTATACAACTATACACAACAGCTTTGTATTTTTAACAATTAACTTACCATGCATAATCTATCCCAGAAATTGATCATGCCATCACTTTCTTGCTTTCTTGGCCGCAAACTCAGCAATAAAACTTTGTAATCCAGTTTGGATGTAGGCTAATTCCATTTCTAACTTATAGTAGTCCAAACCTGCATAGTCTGTTCTGTGACATAGGAGCGCAAATCATTTTTAATTTTTCTCAACTTTGAAAAGGTTTGCTTGCCCAATGCCACCGTTACAGGAAGAGTTAATAAAATCCTGAGCGTATTCTCACAGTTCCTTCAATCTGTTTGAGGTAACAAATTATTTTCAAATCACACATCTAATCAAAGTTGGAGATCCTGACTCGTCTTTTCCCTACATGTAAATCCACTGTCTTGGTATTTTTTTATTAGTTGTTTCATGTGACCTAGACAGAGAGACGAAGATCAAATGTGATAAATGTATTTATTTAAAAAGAAAAACACATGTACACACAAACACACAGCAGGAATGCAGGCGCGAGGTCTCTACACTCCTGGCTATTTATAGCAAGTTCTACCTTCGCTGTGTCTGTAGATATAAATCTTTTCATCGTTATTCCCCAATGAGTTCCCTAAGTTTAAATCTCCAGTAAAGAAAAGCTTCCGTAAATTTCCATCTCAGGCCAAAATCAAAGGGTGTGTCCCAATCCGCGCACTTGAGCACTTCGAACACTGTTTTTGAGTGTGTAGTGCACACATGGTGTTATTTAAGCGACAATTCAGTGCACTGAAAGTACCAGGATGTTGCCCTAATCACACCCAAAAATGAAGTGCAAAACGAAGCACACTACTCGCACTAAATGGACGCCATCTTGCTGACGCATAGGAAGAGGCGGGACTTTCGAACTGCTTTCAGAGCTGAATAATGGTGGTGAACAAAGCGGTGGCGACCCCTGCTGCATCAGAGGCGGTATTGTACTGATTTAATTAAAGTTTATAAAATATTTAGATATAATTAGTAATGTATATTGTGCCATGCTACCAAGCTGTTCACTCCCTGATAACAGTTATGATCTGGTCATGTGTTTAAGGCTGTGGTTATACCACCTCAGTAGAGTTAGCTCACGTTAGCAGGCAATGCTAGTCCATCACTTCCTGTAAGTGCAGTGCTCTGTTTGGGTCAGCATTTAGCGACTATAATGTGCACTACAGACGAAGTACACAGTGCGCACTATGCACTGAATTCCAGTACACTCGGGCAAGTGTACGGTTTGAGACAGACTCAAACTCTCTGCCTGCCGACTCTTTGCTGCCGTGTGCTTGCTCTCTTCAGGCTGACTCTAGGAAAGCCTCTGGGTGAAGGCTACTTTGGTCAGGTGGTGGTGGCCGAGGCCCTCAGCATTGACAAGAATAAGCATCAGAACCTTTAATCCCAGTCAGAATCAGAACTTTTAATCCATCGAGAGACTCTGAAATGCTCCTTTTCGACACAGTCATGTTACTGACCTGCTGCCAATTAACCTGATTTTCATTCCTGTTCCCAAATATAAGGCAAAACAACTGTCAATTTGTTGTAAGGCATCATCTCATGCCCTTCTACAGGGCAGTCGATTAGGTCATAGTTGCCGAAAGGCATGTGTGAAACAACCTAAAGCATACTAAACAAGGACCCCTTCTGAACGGAAATGTTACTTTAGCCATCAAGTACTATGCTATGTTTGAAGTAAAGGCAACAGCTGTCATTATGTTAAGAACAGCAGGTGAACAGTAAGGTCTAGTGGAGGTAGCCCTGTGGTGTGGGGATGGTTTCCAGCTGAGCAAGCTATCACATGAGTTGTGCTCCTACGTGTGGACAATAGAGACTCAATGAGGCAGATTAGTCCTGGATTGTGATTGTGTTCATGATATGTGCTTTCTGCCCGCATCTGTAGGAAAGCCTCTGGGTGAGTTCTGCTTTGGTCAGGTGGTACTGGCTGAGGCCCTGGGCATTGACAAGAATAAGCATCAGAACTTTTAATCCCAGTCAGCATCTAGAACCTTTAATCCCAGTCATAATCAGAACTTTTATTCCATCAAGAGACTCTAAATGCTCCTTTTCAACACAGTCATGTTACTGACCTGCTGCCAATTTAACTGATTTTCTTTCCTGTTCCCAAATATATGGCAAAATAACTGTCAACAGGCAATTTGTTGTTGTTAGGCATCATCTCCTGCCCTTCTACAGGGCAGTCGATTAGGTCATTAGTTGCCGAAAGGCATGTGACAAACTACCTGAAGCATACTAAACAAGGAGCCCTTCTGAACGGAAATGTTACTTTAGCCATCAAGTACTATGCTATGTTTGAAGTAAAGGCAACAACTGTCATTATGTTAAGAACAGCAGGTGAACAGCAAAGTATCGTGGAGGTAGCCCTGTGGTGTGGGGATGGTTTCCAGCTGAGCATGCTATCACATGAGTTGTGCTCCCACTTTTGGACAATAGAGACTCAATGAGGCGGATTTGCCCCGGAATGTGTATGTGTTCATACTACTTGGTATTTGGGCCTCGTTGGCGCAGTAGGCAGCGCGTCAGTCTCATAATCTGAAGGTCGTGAGTTCGAGCCTCACACGGGGCATGTGCTTTTGCTTACACTTTCACACACAAATCACCAGCATGGACCACCAACTGGCTACTCTCCTATGCAACAGGGGTTCCCAAGTCCAGACCCCCAAAGCTCCCATCCTGCACAGTTTGGTTGCATCCCTTCTCCAACACATCTGAATCAAATGAATGGCATGTTCTCAGGTGTCTGTAGAACTGAATAAAGGTGGATTTCCATTGGTTCCATGTGCGGTGAATTAGGGTTGCAGTGCGACTTAGAACTGTCCTCCATGGAGCGGCAGCTCCCACCGTGACCGTGTCAGACACGGCGCGACTGCAGTCCGGGCTACCGTGGGAGAAATCCAAAAAACGCATTTGCAGGATCACACAATAATGATCAGGAGGGCTGGATAAATGTCCGGGGGTGTGCGTGCAATAAATGTTCTCAAGTCACTTTTCCCCTGCATTTTCCAACTGAGACCAGCTGACGTGTTTCATTCATAATAAAGGTATACAACTATACACAACAGCTTTGTATTTTTAACAATTAACTTACCATGCATAATCTATCCCAAAATTGATCATGCCATCACTTTCTTGCTTTCTTGCCGCAAACTCAGCAATAAAACTTTGTAATCCAGTTTGGTGGGCTAATTCCATTTCTAACTTATAGTAGTCCAAACCTGCATAGTCTGTTCTTGACATAGGAGCGCAAATCATTTTTAATTTTTCTCAACTTTAAAAGGTTTGCTTGCCCAATGCCACCGTTACAGGAAAAGAATAAAATCCTGAGCGTATCTCACAGTTCCTTCAATCTTTTAGGTAACAAATTATTTCAAACACACATCTAATCAAGTTGGAACCTACTCGCTTTTCCCTCATTAAATCCACTTCTTGTATTTTTTATTAGTTGTTTCATTGACCTACAACGAAACAAATGTGAAAATGTTTTATTTAAAAAAACACATCACACAAACACACAGCAGGAATGCAGGCGAGGTCTCTACACCCTCACCCCCCCCCCCCCCCACCAACCCGAACCTCAGGCCAAAATCAAAGGGTCTGTCCCAATCCGCGCATCTGAGCACTTCGAACACTGTTTTTGAGTGTGTAGTGCACACATGGTGTTATTTAAGCGACAATTCAGTGCACTGAAAGTACCAGGATGTTCCCTAATCACACCGAAAAATGAAGTGCAAAACGAAGCACACTACTCGCACTAAATGGACGCCATCTTGCTGACGCATAGGAAGAGGCGGGACTTTCGAACTGCTTTCAGAGCTGAATAATGGTGGTGAACAAAGCGGTGGCGACCCCTGCTGCATCAGAGGCGGTATTGTACTGATTTAATTAAAGTTTATAAAATATTTAGACATAATTAGTAATGTATATTGTGCCATGCTACCAAGCTGTTCACTCCCTGATGACAGTTATGATCTGGTCATGTGTTTGAGACTGTGGTTATACCACCTCAGTAGAGTTAGCTCACGTTAGCAGGCAATGCTAGTCCATCACTTCCTGTAAGTGCAGTGCTCTGTTTGGGTCAGCATTTAGCGACTATAATGTCACTAAGGGCGAAGTACACAGTGCACACTATGCACTGAATTCCAGTGCACTCGGGCAAGTGTGCGGTTTGAGACAGACTCAAACTCTCTGCCTGCCGACTCTTTGCTGCCGTGTGCTTGCTCTCTTCAGGCTGACTCTAGGAAAGCCTCTGGGTGAAGGCTACTTTGGTCAGGTGGTGGTGGCAGAGGCCCTCAGCATTGACAAGAATAAGCATCAGAACCTTTAATCCCAGTCAGAATCAGAACTTTTAATCCATCGAGAGACCCTGAAATGCTCCTTTTCAACACAGTCATGTTACTGACCTGCTGCCAATTAACCTGATTTTCATTCCTGTTCCCAAATATAAGGCAAAACAACTGTCAATTTGTTGTTAGGCATCATCTCCTGCCCTTCTACAGGGCAGTCGATTAGGTCATTAGTTGCCGAAAGGCATGTGACAAACTACCTGAAGCATACTAAACAAGGACCCCTTCTGAACGGAAATGTTACTTTAGCCATCAAGTACTATGCTATGTTTGAAGTAAAGGCAACAACTGTCATTATGTTAAGAACAGCAGGTGAACAGTAAGGTCTAGTGGAGGTAGCCCTGTGGTGTGGGGATGGTTTCCAGCTGAGCAAGCTATCACATGAGTTGTGCTCCCACTTGTGGACAATAGACTCAATGAGGCGGATTTGCCCGATTGTATATGTTCATACTACATGGTATTTGGGCCTCGTTGGCGCAGTAGGCAGCGCGTCAGTCTCATAATCTGAAGGTTGTGAGTTCGAGCCTCACACGGGGCATGTGCTTTTGCTTACACTTGCACACACAAATCACCAGCATGGACCACCAACTGCCCGCCCTTCTATGCACCAGGGTTGCCCAAGTCCAGACCTCCAAAGCTACCATCCTGCACAGTTTGGTTGCATCCCTTCTCCAGCACATCTGAATCAAGTGAACGGTTCATGATCAGGTCTCTGCAGAGCTGAATGACGTGCATGAAGACACTGACCATTTCATTCAGATGTGTTGAACAGGGTATGCTCTAAAAATTGCACGGTAGTAGCTTTCGAGAACTAGACTTTGCCACCCCTGCTATACAACTGTCTTCTTGCTTGGCGATCTACCGTATGCCCAAGGATGCAAAATCTTCTGTTGGAAGATTATCGTTTGTTCCAAATCCATCTCTTCACCATCACACACTTAAACTGGAAAGCTCAGTGATATTTTCTGTGACAAAGTCAACATATTTCCACCACATATTTGATGCCCCCTTTGTTAAAATGCTATTATTGAAAGGACAATAGACCCTTTATGAAGATTGCTCGTTGGTGAGGTATTTTATGTGGCCTGGGGGTATTAAAACATCCCCACACCATAAAACCCCTCCACCGAACTTTACACTTGGCACAATGCAGTCAGACAAGTACCATGTTCCTGGCAACCGCAAACCCAGACTCCTCCTCCTCTGGAGAAGCGTGATTTGTCCCTCCAGAGCAGGGGTTCCCAATCCTGGTCCTGAAGGACCCCTGCCTTGCATGTATTCCAGGTTTCCAACTCCACCACACCTGATTCAGATCAGCTGAACTGGTCATTAAGTTCTTTTCAAGCTGCTAATGAGCCTTTCATCTAAGTCAGGTGTGTTAAAGTAGGAATATCTTGAAAAACCAGCAGGTTGGGGGTCCCTGAGGACCAGATTTGGGAAGCACAATCCACATCCACACAATCCACAAAACACATCAATAGATATAGCATCATAAAGACCAACCAGAACCAGAATTTATTGCTACCAGAACTTTGCAGAAATATCACAGATCAACAGTGACCAAGCCTTTTCTCATCTGCATATCATAGCTTATCTTGGCTTTCAGGCATTGAAACAAACACACAACAGAAACTTTTTCCATATTCCCACTTTGTCTTCATCTCCAGTTATTTCTGCTACTATTTACCTTCTATCCTCACAAACCAACTCCAATTCAGCTGTAACAGAAAGCTCTTTTTTCTTTATTCCAGCCATAGAGGGACCATTATTGTTCTTTTTTTCATATACACGTAGAACTTTCTGCTAACTTGTTGATCTTTGGCTGCTCCTGATTGGACGTTACCGTCAATTTAAGCTCCCCGATTGTGCAAAGTTTGACAGGAAGTGTCTTCATCATCATTTCAGGCCTAAATAGAGGTCTCTTAGCAACATAGGAGTGTTAGTGATGTTTTCATGATGAAAATGGGATAAATAATGGTGTTATCATGGATCTATAAGGTGCAAATAATAAGTGAACAGAGCTGCAGACACATTCAACTACAATATGTTTGGCTTCTAGAACTTAAATAAATAAAATCAAACATATTAAAAGCTCAAGACTTTTTGTTCTGGTGAGAAAAACCTCAGACATTTACTTCCAGACATCTGGGAGATGTGTTACCTGGGTCTGGGTCCTCCGTGGCTGGTCTGGACTGAGCCTGTGGGAGGTGAACCAGGAGCAGGAGGAGGAGGAGGCAGCATGGGGGTCCCATCATGTCCAGGCTGCAGAGACAACAACATCAGACTCATTAAACCATTCATGGCTCATTTTCTACAAATAGAGTCAGACGTCGTCATTTCTCCGAGCTGAGATGTTTCCTCCTCACCGTTAACATCTGGAGTTCACACCCCCGCAGCTCACCTGCTGCTGCGAAATACCAGCCTGCTGCCGAACACGAGGCTGCAGCAGTAAACCAGAGACCTGCACGCTCCCCTGAACACACGCCTCCACCATTTATCTCCATGAAGCCGTGAAAGGAGCTGGACGAAGAAGCCGTCTCACAGCAGCAGTTATTTAGATTCTAGACGGATCCGCTGAGGACAGATCTGCACCAGAAGCTCCAGACTTCATCTCATCACAGTTTCTTCTTACTTGCTGAACTTCAAATATCTGCTGTTTACAGGAAAACTGGAGCTTTGATGGTCTTTAGCCAGTCCAGTCTGGAGTGTCTGGAGAATGGCCACGACCCCCAAAACAACATGCGGTAGATGCATCTAATGCAGGGAAGTGCAACTGCGGTCCTTGAGGGCCATCATCCTGCAGGTACACCATATTGCCAAAAGTATTTGCTCACCTGCCTTGACTCACATATGAGCTTCAGTAACATCCATTCCTGATCCAGAGGGTTCAGGATGACGTTGGTCCACCTTTGCAGCTAGAACAGCTTCATCTTCTGGGAAGGCTGTCCACAAGGTTTAGGAGTGTTTCTGGGAATCTTTGACCATCTTCCAGAAGCACATTTGTGAGGTCACACTGATGTTGGACCAGAAGGCCTGGCTCTCAGTCTCCTCTCTAATTCATCCCAAAGGTGTTCTATGGGGTTGAGGTCAGGACTCTGTGCAGGCCAGTCCAGTTCCTCCACACCAGACTCTGCATCCAGGTCTTTATGGACCTGCTTTGTGCACTGGTGCACAGTCATGTTGCAGCGAGGTCAGTGTTGAGCTGTGTAGCTGATATGCAGGAACATACCAGAGAAGAGAAGAACAAGAACTGAAGGAAAACAACACAAAAAGCCGCCGGCGCCAAATAGCCTAATAAAAACACCTGAGAAAGAAGCAAAAACAGAACAGAGGCTGTGTGAGCGTGTCTGATAAATACACTCATATCTACGTTACCGACACCGAGTGGTGTAAACTGACATCAAAACAGGGGAAATTAACTATGAACTCAGCACTGCCACCTAGTGGACAAACGTATTTATGAACCATGGGAACGCAGAAGACGCATGGAAGTATGGAGGCGGCGACGCATGAAACGGACGTTACCATTTACTACATAAGGAAGTAGGGCCGGACGATAAACCGGAAAGGTTTGCACTGAAGGACGACTGTGGATCCAGACCTCCACGAGTCCATGGTTTTCATTTACGTTGATCATTCTGATGTGATTTTGTTCTCAGCACATTTCACAATATATGAAGATTTTTATCCGGAATATTTAATCCATAATTGTAAATAACACAGTTATCAATATAATTAACCAATAGAAAACCTGCAGAATGCTGTTTTTTTTGTTTGTTTGTCTAATGTTGTTCCCATGCCCCACGGATTAAAAAAAGAGAACTTTTTTTAAAGCTATGGGGCATGGGAACAACAGGCCACGCCCACCATGCAACATGAAGACGTCTCCAGAAACTCCTGGATCTGCAGCAGGGATTTTCTCATTTAGCACAAGGAGTGAATATCGCATCATTTTCAGCTTTAGTGGCTGATTGGAAACCACGTTAGAAACCTAAACTAAAAAGGCCTGGACTCCGTGCATGTGTGCAATCAATGAGTAATGTATTTTTCATAAATTACCTCTTTTACCGAATAATATACGATGTAGAAAGCATTTTTCTTAGAGAGATTAGAATAAAATCAGGTACAGGGCCTTTAAATGTCCATTTGACTCCCTCATGGGTCTGTCTGTGACGTTGTCTGCAACTCCAGTCTATACAGGTTTCAGCTTATGTGGAAATACCAGCATGAACAATTACACATAGAGAGTTATTGCATCATTGGGAATTTCAAAATTAGTCGTGTAAAGTTAAATACATTTGCATTATTGAAGGAAAATACAGTAGTAGTACTGTAAAAAGTTTTAGAGTAACTCCATCCAGCTGCCAGTACATTACTGTAAAATCTACAGCAGCCGCTTGACTCTCGCAGAAGGTATCAGAGGGCATCAATGACATTTATTTGACTCCTTGATGCGGAAGATCAGCAGCTCTGATCTTATTAGATCTTAGCAGCTGCTTTCGATACTGTGGACCATCAGATTCTGATCTCCGCCTTGAACATCAGGTGGGTCTCAAGGGTACACAACGCAACCTGGTTCCAGTCATATTTAACACACAGATCATTCATAGTTCGAGTTAGGACACTCACCTCCACCCCAGGCAGCTCTTGATTGCGGGGTTCCTCAGGGCTCGATCCTTGGTCCCCTTCTGATTTCCCTTTATCTTCTTCCCATAGGACAGATATTCCAGAAATATAACATATCTTATCATTCATGCCGATGATATTCAGGTTTACACTCCCGCCACACATACAAACGATGGCTCTATGAGCCCGACTGTTAATCTGCCTCAAGGAGTTACAAACATGGTTGTCTATTAACTTTTGCATCTTAATCAGGATAAAACCGAGATTATCTTTTTTGGCCCCCCTCTGTTCTTGTCTCCACCACAGCTGACCTTGGTCCCCTGGCTTCTTCCAAACGTTCTTGTGTGAAGAGCCTTGGAATCACCGTGGATGACTCGTTAAAGTTCGAAAAACACATAAACATAGTTGTCAGAAATTCCTTTTTTCACCTGAGGATGCCGCAAAGATAAAATCCTAGCGTTCCCAGTTACGACCTTAACAAACTTGTTCAGCTCCTGATTTTTTTCCCGTCTGGATTATTGTAACTGCCTTTGCCGGCCTCAGAAATCCTCCTTACAGCGTCTTCAGGCTGTTCAGAATGCGCAGCCCGTCTTCTCTGGTTCACGGCGCTATGAGCACATCTCCCCCGTCCTAGCCGGTCTTCACTGGCTCCCTGTCTCTTACAGGGTTCAGTTCAAAATCCTGTTGTTGACCTTTAAAGCGTTGCACGGTTCTGCTCCCAGTTACCTCTCTGAGTTATTGTCCCGCCACGTTCCTACCAGGTCTCTTAGGTCATCCTCTTTTATCTCTTCTGGAGGTACCAAGACACAGGTGCAACCAGGGGTGCTAGGGCGTTCTCTGTGGCTGCCCAGCGCCTCTGGAACGCACTCCCCCTTGAACTCAGGTCAACGCAGTCTATAACGTCTTTTAAAACCATGCTCAGATCCCATCTTTTGGCGCAGGCTTTCCCTTCTTAATCTTTTTTTTCTCTCTCTTATTATTGTCTTATTAATTCTTCTCTTTTTTATGTGTCTATATGTTTAGATGTTTTTAGCCTTGTTTTCTTATGTCCTGCCATGTAAAGCACTTTGGGCATCCAGCTGGATGTAGAAATACGTGCTATATAAATGAAATAAATGAAATGAAATGAAATGTATCAGTGGCTCATAAACAGCGTCCATCTCTGGATTTGCAGAGAGATGAAACTGATTGAAAACACTGGAAAAGTGAGAGCAGCAGCACGAACGACCTCGTCAGCATCACCTTCATCCCTGCAGCAAGTTCCACTGAATCTGCTCGTTTGACACTAAAATGTCCCAAAATCAAACGTTTGCAACATAAAACCCAGACGAGACATTTCAGCAACGTCCTGAACTCCGACGCAGCATCGGTGACGTAAACCATACTCATCATCATCACATGAGACGAGGAAGGCCTCAGATCAGCTGAGCGTCGCGGAGGCGAGTGTTTGCTGCCCGACACGTCCACCTGCAGCACCGTCTCGTCTGCTTTTACCCCCACGCGCTGCGTGAACTGACCGCAGCCTGATCTGAGACCAGGAGCGGCAGATGTGCAACATCTGGAGACCAGATGCAGGAAAATAACAACATGCAAACATCCAGGACCAATCAGAGAAGCTGAACCTCCCACTGCTGGAGCTGCTTCCAAACCGGGACGTCTGAAGGGCCAGCAGACACATGGAGGGTCCTTTAAAACAGCCATTGTGTGTCCATCCGTCAGTGGTGGAAACAAACAGTTCACAAACAAAAAAACAAACTGTTGCTTAACGAAACCTTATTTAGACTTTGATTTGCAGGAAAATCAGTGAAAAAATATCTACATTTAATACCTTTTAATATCTACATATCAACATTTTACATATTCATTTATTGTTTTAATATTTGCATGTTTGATATTTTTAATTAACTTGCACATTTATTATTTAACATGTTTTGTACACATTTTAAACATTTTGACTTTATTTATTGTTTCATTTACAGATTCTTAATTTTAATTTTTCTTACATATCTTTTACTTCCCATATCTTTGTAGATGTTTTACACATTTAGACTTTATTTAATATTTAATTTACATATTTTATATTTTATATCAGTATATTAATTTTTTTTCATACTCATTTATTGTTTTAATATGTTTATATTCAACATTTTTAATTAGCTTGCACATTTATTATTTAACATATTTTTGTACACATTTGACACAATTTAGACTTAATTTATTATTTCATTTCCAGATTTTTCAATTTTACTATCAGCATATTTTATTTCTAATTTATTTCTTGCTTTTTGATATTTGCATATTTGACATTTTTGTATTTACCTTGCATATCTATTATTAAACATATTTTTGTACACATTTTTACATTTTCATTATTTTTATTTATTCACAGATTTTTTTGCAAAAAAAATTTACAATTTTTTTATTACAAATCATTTATTATTTTTACTACTTATATATTTATTTTCATTTCTCTTAAATACAGTATGTATCACATACATATATCCTATTTATTATTTAGCATATTCATTTACATAATTGAACTTTAGATAATAGACATATTTACGTACTTCTAATATTCTAGAGATGAAAATATCTATATCTGTCTGATATTATCAGACTATAACTCCATTGAACATTAACAATATACTGTACACTTTCTCGGTGCAATATTACTGTGCAGTATATATATTTTCCTTAGTGTATTATGTTATTTTACTCTTTACTCATGCAGTTTATTATATTTTTTATTGTTCCAGTTGTTTGTGTTATTATTGTTGTTTTTATTTCTCAATTTTTTATTTTTTCTACCCCCCCGCCCCTCCTCCTCCCTCCCTTCCCTCGCGCCTTCACTGTTATTTTTTCCCCCTACACCGCACTGAAATGTGATATAGGACATTTTCAAACTATGATACAACCTCACAGTTGTCTGCACAGATTGGTATCGGTTGATATTGGAAATTAGTTGAACAATATCGGCATTTCAGATATCGGTAAAAAAAAAAAAAGAGGCAACATTAAACATCTGATAACTTCTCTTCTGGGATGAGTGACGTCACCTCTGGTTGGAGGAGAAGCTAACGGTTTTTAACAAGAAGGAAACCTGCTGTGAAGCTGCAGAAAACAAGAATCAACAACCAGGACGGTGGAGGATAAACACGCAGACACAGGGCTGGAATGACCCCCACACACACACACATTCAGTCCGTTAGACCTTCCACGCTGAAGCCGTCACCCACACACCAGATTCTGCATCCTGCTGGCAGCTCTGGATGCCCCCCTGACCCCCTCGTCCATCAAAGCTGGGAAACAGCTGCAGACCTGCTGGTTTCAACCATCCTGCAGCCGGTGACGTCAGCTGGAGCAGAAACAATAAGTAAACCTGCATGATGACGGGAAAACTGCAGCCGGGCAGAGAAATGACTCCGTCCTCGCGCACACGACACATATTTCAGCCCTGCGTCATGCAAGGTGATGATGATGATGGTGGGAAATGACCAGACAGATGCAGCTGGTCATGGATGGAACTTTACAACTTCCAGCTCCTCAAACTGGAAGATTTGACGCTTTTAATCGTTTTATCTGATAATAAACTCAACATGTTGGAGTTTTAGGCGGCTGATGAGATAAAAACAAACGTGCATGTTGAGAATTTCAACTTTCAGAGGATGCAATTATAAAATAATTAATGAAAATAAAAATAATCATTGGTTGTTCCTCTGAGGTGCTTTATAATCCCGAGTCTATGTTGGATTTCTAACGTCAGACAAATGAAATTAAAATCACTTTTAGAGTGTAATCCTACATTAAAGTACATTTTCAAGTACTTTTGTTATTTCCATCATATGCTGCTGCTCTACATTTACACTGAATACTTTTTTTATGGTGTGCAAGCTGCATTTTAACAAAGTTCCTCCCTGATTTTCTGCTGCAGCAGCTCTTCTGTTGTATCACAACGTAGTAACGTATCTGCTACGTTTATGTATTTGCTATGTATTTTCAACTTTAAAACTTTTTCTCGTGTATTTTCCATCTGCATTTATCTTATTTTACGTCATGATAAAGTTCACCGTGACTAGACTGGAGCAGTTTCAGGTTTTCCTCTGAGAAATTTCCTCACATTCAGTTTGAACTTGACACATTTCCAGTGTTTTTCTGTGATGCAGAACATCTGCAGACTTTCTGCACACATTAAAAGCCGTCAGTGTGTTCTAGATGCAGGAACGCAAACTCCAGACCGGCTGGAAAAGCTGAGATCTGCAGACACGGACCTGAACGCGTCGCTGGATCCGACAGCAGCGGAGGTCTGGGGGGCCGCTCGGTCCGTCCCGGGACTGGAAAACCACCGACTGAGGACTTTCCAGGACTGCCTTCAGCTGCGTGAAATAAAATCCCATCCACGGTGTCCGGTAGGACGGTCAGACCAGTTTCTGCTCCGCTGGGTCCGCGCGTGGAGACATCCGGCTCTAGTTAACGGTGAAGCCCGGGCGGAGTAATGCAGCCGTGCGCGAGACGCTGAAAAGCTGCGTTCATTAACGAGCTTGTGTCATAAACTCTGACCGAGAGAAACGCCCACAGCGGGAGTTTCCCTCCCCCAACCCCTCCAGATCCTCGAGTCCAGTTTTTGTAGCCCCCCCCCTCGCCCCACCGCGGTCGGTCCAGCCAGCGGGAGGTCGTAAATAATGACATTATGACGTCAGCATTTAGTTTGGCTTTGTTTCGTTCCGGAGAACCGAAGTGGAGCTTTTACAGAACAGATTTGCACCAGAACAGGAGCCGCAAACCAGTCTGCGTCTTCCCCAGGTGCAGGGGCGCCTGCAGAGGTTTTTTTAGGGGTGTCCAGAGAAAACAACATGGTGGCCAAAGGTTATTAAAGGTGCCATGACATCAAATTTCACTTTTCTGGGGTTTTGGGTGTATAATATGATCTGTTGAGCACTGATGAGGTCATGTGAATGTCCATTGTGAGAATCAAAGTTCCTGTTTATGGTCTGTCAGCTTTGTCTCTCTGCTCAGAAACAGTTGAATCAGTATTTACATATAAAGTAATGCCAACAACATAAACTAGTTTTTAACTGTTATGTCATCACTCCTTTAAAGATAACTTTTTCTTTCAACCTGGACCTTATTTCTAAAAATTTACCAGGGATGGTTGTAACACTCTTAGTTTAAAGGAGAACTCAGTAACTTTTTCACCTCAATAAATGCTTTTCAGAATCCCTGTGGGGCTAAACAAAGTGTTACGGAGCGATTCAATGTCCCCCCCCCGTCCCGCCGGTGTCTCTGGCCTGCGAGCAGCACTTGCTTGTCTGCCTGAGCCGACCCGAGCAGAACGTGCGACGACAGAAACCGCTTTACGGCACTCAGGTCCCCCATCTACCGAGCTGCTTCCACCGCTGATCTGAACCAAACTACCAGCGCTAATTGGAAGAAAACATTTCTGTAGCTTCCACCACCTAAACACGGCTCCTGGCTCTATAACCAACTCTTTGCTGGACCAGAGTGATTCACGTAGCTTGCCACACCTGGATGCTGCCGGGTGAAGCATCACTGCTTCAGGCTCAATAATCACTTATCATAGCAAAGTAGCATCAACAAGCTATTTTTTGCATTGTGTCCATTGTGTTGTAGAAACAATTGTTTCACTTATATCAGCTCAAGTTGTAGCTTCTTTATCTTAATTTGATGTGTTGCATTAGTGCTAGCTTTGAAGCTAAATGCTAAAAAGGGTTAGCTTTTTAATGGCTGCCTGGCATGGGGATGGTTGGAACAAATGTCACAACTATATTTGCTATAACTGCCAATCTAAATAAACAATTATTATGCCTAAAGCCATTTTCTCAGTTGATGGTCACTTTCTAAGTATTTCTGCAGCTAAAATACACAGTTCAACTGCTCAGTTGGTTTTTAGGCTACTTAGCCTACTGGACACATTTGCACCACAACTCTCAAAAGCAGCTTCTGGGTTGTTTTTATGGATCTCCAAAGTGTCCAAATGACATTTTGACATTAGCCTGTTTCAAGCTACAAAATACAAACACAACACACAACACTTTATACTTTATTATCCTTTATTTAATTTATTTTATGTCATATTTATATTTTTCATTTTAATGTATTTATTTTTCTGGTATTAAATTGACACTTTTTATTTAGTTTATCATTATTATTTTTGTAGTCTCACAAGTGTGGGGTTCCTTCTTTACTTTTCATTAAAACGCTTCCATACATTTATTTGTGTGGATCTTTTATTTTTTAGCAAAATAATTTGATTTTTACATCCATCTCCAAGTAGTGTTACACCTCACCCTGGTGCTGGGGTAGGTTGTAACAACACACCACTTAGTATTTGACATTAATTTAACTGATCTGTGATGGTGCAGTAGAAGTGTACAGTAGGTGTATCTCATTTATAGCAGACAAATATGGGTATCACATGCTCCAGCACAAAGGACTATTGAACAACACGTGCTCAAACAAAAAGTGTTACAATCACTCCCGGTCTCCCCTACGTTTACTCACCAGTAACATTTCTGCATCACTCTGACTCCTTTGGATGCTACTGTTTTTAGATAAGTCATAGATCCACGTAGGATATAGCTTTCCATATAATGGACGTGCAGGGGGCAGAATGAATGGGCATCTATATGAGGTATTATCGGCAACAAACCTCCTTAATTTCACCAATATACTTCAAAAACTCAATTCTTACCAAGTATATTTTTCTAATTTCTAGTCAAAATATCTAATCACACTCAAAATAAGACAAAATCATGGAAAGAGAAGCATTTCAGTGAGATATAAGAACTTGTTTTAAGACAAATGCATCTTATTTCTGGTCTACAATGCCTCAATCGTCTCCATCCTCCTTTACGACTCCGAAACATGGCTGCTGAATAACACTGTGGCGGACAGCCTCGATGGTTTCGACACCAGGGCCCTCAGGAGGATCGAAGGCATCATTTCCAGCCAGCATGTCACAAACTTTAAGAGTCCAAACTCAGCAGCCCCCAGTATCTTGTCTTGCACAATGAGGCGAGTGCGCTGATCCGGCCACATCATCGGCTTGCATCACCCGTGGAACATCCAGCAAGCATCATCCTGGCCCAGCTAGATGGAGGAGACCCAACATCCAGCCAGATGTTGCTGTGGGATCTTCTTCTTTTTCCAGCCAGTGAAGTTTACTCGTTAAAATGTTGTTACAGATTTAGTGGATGAAACATCTGACCGACCGTTTAGCGGCTGTTTAAGTTCAGAGCAGCCTCTCGCTGACACTCGAAGGCCGTCTACATCTTGTGAGAACTCCACCCGCCTTTTCTTGCGGCAGCAGGAAGTGAAAGGATTTCCCCTCCTTTCAACCCTGCTGTGCAGGAATCTGTTTTCTTCGCTTTGTTAGAGATGAGAACGTTAACTCTGTAACCCAGACGCAGTTCTGAGAGCTGAGTTTCTGCATGGCAGAGAAGAAACTCCGATTAGAATGATATAAAAATCATAAAATATTCGGTTTTTAGCTTCTTCAGTGCTTCACTGTTGATGATTTAGTCTAACTGGGACTGTCTGGTGGTGTTTGGGGGGTTTTAGCTTCGTTTTAATGATCCGGGATTGTTGCAGTCCATGTCAGAGACTTGTTTCAGTTTCAGACATTTTGTCTGTGTTAGTTTGGAGATGTGAAAAATGATGAGGAGGATGAAGATTCAGAGTTTCAGGTGCAGCAGTGAAACGTGCAAACGTCAATATAACTGCAGCCAACAAGGAAAAACTGAGGTCGTCCGGTTCTAAGAAGTATGGAAGTGAATATTTGGCCTGAGTAGATTTATTCTTCATCCCGGTCTGGACCCAGGACCAGGTCTCCAGCACCAATTCTCCAGGACTGGGTCTCCAAAATCCTTGAAGGACTTTCCAAAACTCTTCTTTGGATGTTTCTGCC
>JALJCO010002899.1:0-58610 GCA_023101725.1 Atherinomorus stipes | reverse complement strand
GACGCCAAGTTTAGTGAGGCGTGCCAATTCTCTCTCCACCTTAGGTCGAAGAGCACCAAAGGCACATTATGCTGAGGACAGAATTTGGGCACTGAGTCAGGTTTAAGAGTGACTCTAGCTTTAATCCCTTGCAACTTGCCCAATTTGGGAAAGAAAACAGCAGAATGTCTCTTTTAACACACTTTCTAAGTTGTCTTTAATGTCTTTTTCCACTGCAAGCACGGAGTTCAAGTCTTTCCAGTTCAGTTTAATGGCTCTGAGCCACTCTCTGCCAAACAGTGGGGGAGCATCAATTTTAACGACGTACAGTGGTAAATCAACAGTCTGATTATTTAGTCTAAAGGCCTTTTCACACCGAGACCGATGCGAGATAAACGGCCACGAAATTGCGAATAATTCGGGGGACAAATATCGACGCATTTGTTTATACACACCTAGTCCGACGCGAAATTACGAAGATGCAAGAACAATCTACGCATCCGTTATCCCAGAGGAACGTGAGCACATGCAGCAATGATGGAGGGAGGAACGTGCAGGGAAACAACTGGATGCTGAAAACAGCTGATCTCACCATTGCGGAGATGCCAAATGGGGATTTTAACTACAACACCTGTAGCTAATGACCTCGAATGGCTACAACGTGTAGGGAAAACACTGCTACTTCAGCTGTGACACCCCCAAACCCCCGTTTGCCAAACGAGAGTGCTGCGACACGAAGGTGATAACACCTGAGCCATAATGATGCAGTAACAGCGACCAAGCGACACCTCTCTCTTTTTCCTTTCTCTTTTTGCTTGCGACCAGCTCTGTGGCGGTCAGAGCGCCTTCTCTGATTGGTGGATTGTGTATCTGTCGGATGCGAATATTAAGAAAATCAACCCCAGTTTCGAAAAAATAAACGTCGCAAAATCGCAAGGTGAAATTTTGTCACTGATGTGAACGCTCCCGTTGACTTGATATTAATTTGATTAAAGCTTTTGCCGTGCGAATCTTTCGGACGAAATACTCGGAGTAGGTGTGTAAAGGCCTTTACTTGCACTTTAATAACTCCTTCAGGTGCGAGAGGCTCTCCTGTGTATGTTTTCAGAACATCATCTGTAGGCTGCAGAGGCACTTGTCTCAACTTACTTTCATACAGTCAATTGGGATCAGTGACACAGCAGCCCCAGTGTCCAACTCCATCTCCATTATCTCTCCATTCACTGTAGGCAGCACAGTGATGCGGTTGTACATCCTGTTATGGGTAACTGAAGTTGTGTCACCAGATCATCAGTATTGGAATCCGTGTGTCCTCACTTTCAGCATTAGCTTCAACCACGATACACTCTCTTCTTTTTATCTTTGAATTTGTGTTTGGCTGGGTTACCTTTAAACTCCAGCTTCCCCTCTCTTTGTTTCTTAACCGGCTTATTTTTAGTCTTACACATCCGCCCAATATGGCCCTTTTTACCACACTGGTGTCAGTCACGGTCCTTGTACCAGCAGTCCTCCTCGGCATGGTTTGTCTTACCGCACCTTCTGCATCTGGCCTGAGGTTCCTGTGGAAGCACAGCATTAACTTTGAGCGAGCCGCTTAACTGCTGCGCATCCCGCGCCACCGTCTCCAGCTGACACCGCAAAGTTGACTGCTTTCTTAAATGTTAGATTTTCCTCAGTCAACAAAGAAACGCTTCTACCGCATCTCACACTTGAATCCACACACAAATCAGTCCCGTGATGCGTCCTCCAGATACGCACCAAACTCACAATGTTCGGATAGTCTTTTTAACACCGCCACATACTGCGCCACAGATTCTCCTTCCTCCCGATTCCTTTTGTGGAAGCGGTACCTCTCTGCGATCACCAGCGGCTTCGGAACGAAATGATTTCTCAAAACATCCACAATGTCTTTATACTCCATGTCTCCAGGCTTCGCAGGAGTGATCAAAGTTCCGCAGCAATCCGTGCGATGCCTTCGGGCCCAGCACACTTAGCAGCACTGGGACCTTCTTGGCGTCCCTTATGTCATTAGCAAGCACATAATGTTCAAAAACGTTCAATATACGTGGTCCATTGCTCTGTGGACTCATCAAAAGGATCCAAATGTCCTATCATACCAGCCATGATGCGCCAGTCGTCCGTGACGGGCATTCTCGAAACGTTGCAAAACCCGTGCAGCAGCTCTTCGCCAGCCAGCTCATTGGCTAGTCCACTTGTAGTGTGGACGTCCGTCGGTCACCAACACTCGCCAATCCCACACTTTCGCAGCGGGACTGTGCGTCGGAGCCACTACTCGTCGCCAGATTATATTATGTTTTCAGGATAATATCTGCATGCACGCATCTCTTACACATCAGACTGACCCTGATCTTCCCGTTGCAAGGCTACTTCATAGCAGCTCAACTCTTTATTCTTTGCTTCAGGCTTCTCACAACAAGAACAGTGGAAACCCCGTGAATAAACTAATGTGCGCCACCTAGTGGCTGCCAATTCACCTCATCGATGTCAATACATAACAGAAGTGTTATTCATTTTGGCTCATCAACACAGATGACACTGATGGCTAATTTAATCTGATGAATAAATAATAAAAAGATAATGGTAAATAATGTTTGATTAATATTATGAATAATATGAAGTACATTTATATCTGTGTTAATTTCTTACCTTTTTAACAAGAATAAACGTTCATGTCAAGCCTGATGCTGTACATGGGAGGCATACAGTTCATTCTTTCAACAGTATTAAGTATTGGCCAATGCGCTCAACCCAGGTATTGGATCGGACTGGATCGCAAAAAAAATGGATTCGTATCTCTAAAGTTAAGTAAAGCAGAATGAAATATTGAATATAGAATAGGATAAAATAAAAATGAAATGAAATACTTCATAAAGTTAAAAGCAGAAAAGTAGAATAAAAAAATAACTCATGCAGTTTGTACCTCTGATCAGTGTTGTACTTCATTACAATTACAGTCAGTCAGTCATTTTCTGTAGCGCTTATCCAGTTCAGGGTTGCTGGTCATCAGCTATTATCAGGCCGAGAGGCAGGTTCACCTCGGACAGGTCGCCAGTCTGTCGCATTACAATTACAATATCATAAAAATTTATATCCAAGCCGATTACATTTCTTAAAAGTAAAACAACACTGTGCTAAAGAACCAGTAAAATATTTAGAAATACACTGCCCGGCCCCCCAAAAAAGTCGCCAACAAAAAAAAGGTCAAACATGTAACATTTGGTTGGAGCCTTTAGCTTTGATTGCGTCAGCATTCGCTGTGTTTCAGAAGCTTCTGCAATGTCACCAGATTTATTTGCATCCTGTTGCATCAATTTTTCACCAAGATCTTGATGATGATTGTAGAGTCTGACCACAGCACATCCCAAAGATTCTCAATGGGGTTCAGGTCTGGACTCTGTGGGGGCCAATCCATGTGTGAAAATGATGTCTGATGATCCCTGAACCATCTTTCACAATCTGAGCCCCATAAATTCTGGCACGGTCATCTTGGAATATGGCCGTGCCATCAGGAAGAAACATCCATTGATGGAATAACCTGCTCATTCAGTATATTCAGGTATCAGCTGACCTCATTATCTGAGCTCATACTGTTGCTGAACCTGGACCTGAGCAACTGCAGCAACCCCAGATCATCACACTGCCCCCACAGGCTCATACAGTAGCACTAGGCATGATGCTGCATCACTTCATCTGCCTTTCCAGCCACATTTCTTCCTGGAAGACGATGGTCCACTATCCTTCCAGTTTTTCAGAATGCGTTGGACTGTTCTGAACCCAGTTTTAGTAGTTTCTGCATCTCCTTAGATGTTTTCACCTCTTGATGCCAATGATCTGACCCTTCTCAGACAGACAAACATCTTTTCCACGACCACGGATGTGTCTTTCCACATGGTTGTTTAGGAAATGAGAAGCAACTCATTGCACCAGTTGGGGTTAAAAAACTTGTTGCAGCTGAAAGATAATCGCCCATGCAGTAATTATCCAATAGGAGGCTCGTTACATCCAGGTGGCCACTTTTTTTTTGGCCAGGCAGTGTACATTTTACATTCCACAAATGTTTTGAAAGAAATATAAGAAAAGTTTGACATTTTCTATTCTACTCAGCGAGAGTTTCAGAGCCGACTAAATAAGCTCATGTGAAAAAGTTTAAAAGTCAAAAAGCTGAGAATACAAATCAATTTTTAACTTTTTTTTTTTTTTTTAAAGGGAATTTTTAACTTGAAAATGTTAAATTTGCTGTGACAGCTGATCTATTGAACATGATGTCATTCACAAGGTTATAATAGTTTAGTATTTTTAATAAGTTTCAGTTTTTTTTTCTAGTTTTGACTTTTTTGTTTTTCAGTTCAGTTAGTTTTAGTTTTTTAGCAGGTTTGCTAGTTTTTATTTTGGAAAAAGCTCAGTTTTAGTTTAGTTTTTATAAGTTTCAGTGTTTGGGGTGTTTCTTTTCGTAAATCACACAAATTTGTCTGGTGTGACATTCAAAATTATCAGAAAATCACTCAAAGTAAAATCATAGAGCAAAGTACAATTGTGTGATTTCTTTTTTTTTTTTTGCATATTTGTCACACTTAAATGTTTCAAATCATCAAACAAATTGAAATATTAGACAAAGATAACACAACAGAAAATGCAGTTTTTAAATGAAGATTTTTATTTTAAAGGGGAAAAATCCAAACCTCCATGTCCCTTTGTGAAAAAAGTGATCTTCCCCTAAACCTAATAACTGGTTGTTCCACCTTAGCAGCAACAACTGCATCAAGCGTTTGTGATAACTGGCAGTGAGTCTTCTGCAGCGCTGTGGAGGAATTTTGTTCCACTCATCTTTGCAGAATTGTTGTAATTCAGCCACATTGGAGGCTTTTCCAGCATGAACCACCTTTTTAAGGTCATGCCACAGCATCTCAATGGGATTCAGGTGGGGACTTTGACTAGGCCACTCCAAAGTCTTCATGTTGTTGTTCTTAAGCCATTCAGAGGTGGACTTGCTGGTGTGTTCTGGATCATTGTTCTGCTGCAGAACCCAAGTGTGCTTCAGCTTGAGGTCACCAACAGATGGCCGGACGTTCTCCTTCAGGATTTTTTGGTAGAAGCAGAATTCATGGTTCCATTTACCACAGCAAGTCTTCCAGGTCCTGAAGCAGCAAAACAGCCCCAGACCATCACACTACCACCACCATATTTTACTGTTGCTATGATGTTCCTTTTCTGAAATGCCGTGTTACTTTTACGCCAGATGTAATGGGACCTCCACCTTCCAGAAAGTTCCACTTTTGTCTGCGTCAGTCCACAGAGTATTTTCCCAAAAGTCTTGGGGATCATCAAGATGCTTTCTGGCTAAACTGAGATGGGGATGGGGGTTGGGCAACCACTTTTTCACACGGGGTCATGCGGGTTTGGATTTTTTCCCTCCTTACTAATAAAAACCTTCATTTAGAAACTGCATTCTGTGTTTACTTTTGTTACCTTTGTCTAATATTTAAATTTGTTTGATGATCTGACAAACATGCAAAAAAAAAATGAAATCAGGAAGGAGGCAAACACTTTTTCACACAACTATAAACAGGTTAAATAGAAAAAGATTTCATGTCAACTCAAAAGGCTTATGTATTAAATAAATTGAACAAGACTAAAACTGCGGATGGTTAATTTTTATTTCATTGAACAAAAATGTGTTTATAATTTTAATTTTAGTTTTTTTCTTAGTTAAGTGTAATAACCTTGGTCATTCAGAGTGTGATGTAACATTCCCACATCCAGGATGGCAGTGGGAGGCAGTGCAGTCCCGGGGCAGCCAGCAGGGGGCAGCAGAGACTTGCTGCTGCTGTTTGGAGCTCTGACAGGATTTCAGGTGTTTGCCACCTGAACGGGGGGACAGTTGGAGCTCCCCCTGCAGCTGCTTCTCAGGTGTCAGCTGCTTCAATCCTGCCGGCTTTGTGAATAAAGTTAGAGAATTTAAACGATCTCTGCATAGATGGACGGCCCAGCAGAGGGTAACAGGTTAAGCTGTTGGCCCTTTAAGCCTGAAGCTGGGCCCCTCCACGCCTCACTGAGCAGCTTTCAGGACCTTTGTTAGTGTTTAGAGGTGGGAGGGGGCAGAGAGGGCCCCCGAGGCGGGGTACTGGGGGGGGGGCACAGAGCCAAGACTGACGGACTGAGACCCTCCACAGACCAGAAACTGCAGCAGGGCGACACAGTGGGACAGACGGACGCTCCAGAGGTGAGTTAAACTTTTTGAACATGAGCAGAAATCTGCAGAAAGTCCTGATGAAACCGCTTCCTTCCTGACTGGAGGAGTTTTAAGAGAATAAATGTTGGAAAATCCTGAACTAGAAGAAAACTGCCATCGCTTTAGATTCTTCTAAATTCAGTTATTCAGTTTAAAAAGCTTCGTTACGTTTAGTCTCACACGTTTTATAGATAATTTCCTTTTTTATGTTTCACTGGTTTGATTATTCCCAGCTGCAGTTTTAACCTTTTAAAACCTGAAGTCCCCTAACTGGGGACAGATAGTGCCACATCATTTTGTTCTGCTTCACATTATTGAATTTCCCTTCTGAATTTTAATAAATTTTTTTTCATTTCGTTTATTATCACAGTTGGCTTTGCAGAGAAAATGTCCACATGTGAGGTGATGGAGGTTTAGAGCTGCAGCTGCATCATTCCAGAGATGTTCATCTTCATCCTGGAAGTGTTTCTCTCTCTCTCTCTCTTTTTTTTTTTTTTAGGGATGCACCAAAATGAAAATTCATAAAAGAAACCGAAAACAAAAATGAGCAAATCACATCCGAAAACTGAAACACTGAAACAACAAAAGAAATTATGTCAATTATTAAAACCATCACATTTTTGGCTATGATGTGTACTGACCTCACTAAAATCAAGGCATTGCAATGAATTACAATCAGTCATTTACAAAAGTATCAAAATATTTACAGCTTTGTGAAAAAGTTTTTGCCTCCTTCCTGATTTCTTACTTTTTTGCATGTTTGTCACACTAAAAGGAACAGCACCCTCAGAATGATGTAACTTTATTTTCCACTTACCCTCATGGTGAGCAAGACTCTGGACCACTTTTTTAATATGTTCACCGGGGTCCGAGCCAAAAAGGTCCATAAAAGTCCACAAAAACTTGTCAATATTCCTCCACACTGCTCGTCCAATGTAATCCAAGTGTCCTGAGTGGGTAGCGTCCAGAATTTACTTGAAACTACGTCATTTAGTATATTTTTAGAGTCTAAAAAGAAGTATTGTTTTTGTCCATGAAGCGCGCACATGCGCGGTCATGAAACTACGGAAGCCTCGGCGTTCAGATCCTACTCTGCCAATAATACAAGCGTAGAAGAAGATATTTACTGTTTACATTGTGGTAAGAGCGACAGAGCTCTAAACAAACTGGGACAAACACAGGAGGGGTGGATATTGATCTAAAGAAAGAAAGAAATAAAAAAAGAGAACGTGCGATCTCGTCTGCCGTGGCTTCCGTAGTTTCATGAATGCACATCGGCGTGCTTGCTGGGCATCCGAAAAATATACTAAATGGCGTAGTTTCAAGTAACTTCTGGACGCTACCCACTCAGGACACTTGATTACATTGGACGAGCAGTATGGAGGAATATTGACAAGTTTTTGTGGACTTTTATGGACCTTTTGGCTCGGACCCTGGCGAACTCCATTGGGGAAACGAGAAGTCGCCCTGATCGCTGGCTGCATTTGACATATTAAAAAAGTGGTCCAGAGTCTTGCTCACCATGAGGTAAGTGGAAAATAAAGTTACATCATTCTGAGGGTGAACTATTCCTTTAAATGTTTCAGATCATCAAACAAATTTAAATGTGAGACAAAGATAACACAAGTAAACACAAAATGCAGTTTTTAAAAGGTTTTTATTAGTGAGGGGGTATCAGACATCGGCCAGCCCACAGATATTTAACGATCAGCCTGCTGTTTCTCCCCCCCCCCCCAAAAAAACTTCTTCAAGTTCTTCAAAACTTCTTTTTTACAGAATTTAAAACTTCTAGAGACTAGGGGTGGGAAAAATATGAGTAACACTGAAATATCGCAATATCCCTTATATATGCTGATATCATATCGACATTTAAAAACATGGTATCAATCTATTGTTGCGATATTTCATCGTTCCGTTCCGAAATCTCACGAGAATTCACGAAATATCGTGAGATTTTGTAACAGAATGATGAAATCTGGCAAGTTTTTTCAAAGTAAAGAGCGATACAACGTTTTTAAATATTAAAAACATGATATTGGCATATGAAAATATTGTGATATTTCAGTGTATTTCAGTCTATCGATATTTTTTCCTACCTCTATCCACGTCGGAAACGGATAACAAAACTTGCAAATTTGTAATGATTGCTTATTCTAACGGTGTGGTTTCTTACAAACGTAATTAATGAGGCTATAATTCTGGATGCTTCAACATTGGGATGTAACAATCCATAAAAAGATAAATTGGGATATAATTCCCTGACAATTAGTATTACTGTTTAAGATTTTAATTATCATAAAACCGTCATTATCGTACCTTGAAAAACCCACCGTGATGCTGCTCATTACCAGGAAAAGCAGGATCAGTCCCTCCGACACAGGCTGTCTCCCTACTCCCTAACCCCTCATTCACTACATAGCACACTATCTAGTGCCCTCATTCTGCCTGCGATTCGGACACGAAGCTGACTACTTTTTCCTCGCCACAAATCATGTGATTACCAGCTGTCACCATGACAACCACAACACACAAAAAGATTTCATTGCAAATCAAATCTGTAATTTTAGGTGAAGATATTTTATTCACTTATATTGTGTTTAATCTCTTTTCTGTTATTTTCTCTCTTTTTTTCTGCCACTCAATGTGTCCAAACCTGCGCCATTCCGCTCTCCTGACCGCAATGCATTGCGGTCTATATTGACCCGTCTAGGGACCATCGAAGCTCAAGTGTATCTATCTGCGCTTGCAACCCAGTGGGCGTGTCATATAGTGAGCATGTCGCATAGTAGGTGGGTCTGGTTAGGTTTAGGGGAAGGGTCAGGGGTAGGGCTAGATTTTGGCCTGGTGGGCGTGTCGTCGAGTAACGTCACTCGACGACACGCCCCTGTCTTGCGAGCCGCAGATAGACCCTTCTCTCGAAGCTCACTAGTTTTCAAGATGCATTGTGGGTAACTTTGAATGCACTACTTTCTTCTTTCTAGACATTCGGACACCCCCACAGAATGGTGTGATCCTGATATAGGGCCCTATGTGGGGGACAGAGTGTATGGCAGTGTATGTGTATATATATATATATATATATATATATATATATATATATATATATATATATATATATATGTATAGAGAGAGAGAGAGAGAGAGAGAGAGAGAGAGAGAGAGAGAGTGAGTGAGAGAGAGAGAGAGAGAGAGAGTGTGAGTGAGTGAGTGAGTGAGAGAGAGAGAGAGAGAGTGTGAGTGAGTGAGTGAGTGTGTGAGAGAGTGTGTGAGAGAGAGAGAGAGTGAGTGAGTGAGTGAGTGAGTGAGTGTGTGTGTGTGTGAGTGAGTGAGTGAGAGAGAGAGAGAGAGAGAGAGAGAGCTAGCTAGCTAGTAGCATGGTGGCGTGGTGGAAAGCATCACAGGGTTCCTCACAGTAAGAAGGTCGCTAGTTTTATTCCCGGCTGGGAATTCCCGGCAGTCGCAGCTTGTGGTTGTTTGTCTCTTTATGGCTCAGAGGTGAAATGAGGCCTCGGCTGCACGAGAACAGCTGGTGGAAGAGCTGGGAACCAGTATCCCGCCTCTGGAGCTGGACTGAGGTTTACCTCAAGGTCCAGGTGCAAGTGAATGCAGCCTGTAACGCTCTAAACCTGGGGTTCTCAACCTTTTTCGTGACCGGGCCCAATTTTTTAGTCCAAACTGGTCCAGCGCCAATTCACATTTTTACACTGTATTTGTGTAATGATGTCACTTTTGGTTTATTTATTTAATAACTAAAGCAAATCCCCCTGCCTTTAACAGACTGAACCTAGTAAAATGTAGCTGATAAACATGAATAACATCATATAAAAATATATTATGAGATGGTCACAAACACATTTATATTACACGTATAACTCATGGAATAAAATAAGACTCCTACAAGAACAAATCAGAATTAAGCTCTATTCTGACGGGATTAGTATTACCTAGGGACCACATGTAATGAATAAATTACCCCCTGGCATCTGTTTTTTCTGTTGCGCATTCGTATGGGATAACTGAAGTCTGAGATTTGACTGAAATTCACACACATCCAGCAGATATATCAAAGTGCTGCGCAATGCCCAACATCTGCTCATACGAGTTGCGATTCCATCAGCAGCGCATGATCATTCTGAGACAAATGTGTTTAAATAACTCGTGGACCGTCATTGGCCGCGTTTCCCAGATTAGTTAAGACACTCTTAACGCTGAGGTCCTTCTTAAGTCACTTCTTAAAGGTGCCTTGTTTGGACGTTGCGTTTCCCAGATGCGCTCTTAACTCAGGAGCTTCTTTATTTTCAGGAGCGGCCAGACCCACTCTTTCGAACCTTCTTTAACGTTCCCCCTGCTAAGGGAACAACAGGCCCATCTACTGGTCACTTTTGGAAACGACACTATTTCCCATGAAAAAAAAAGTAGAAAATGGAAATTATTAAAAATGGACCTATTCACGGATCAGTTGTTGTATTTTGAGTCATGTTTTCTCACTCATGTCATAATGTCAATCATCTATGATGGAAGAAAACTGTAGTTACCGAGTGAATGACAGAAAATATTGTGGTTAAGTTTAATCATTATGGCAAGATAGGCCTCCCTATACTTAGCTTACGTTAGATAAAGCTGTGGGTATCAACCACAGAAACAAAAAGATTGCTGTAGGAATTGTACGCAATATATGAGGACTCACGTCATATTTACGCATTTGTCAGCTGTTCATGATGAGATGCACCTGCTTCGCTCAATAAAAGCATGGCCATTTACGCATACCCGTATCAGACATCATGGCTGCTTTACAGCAAATTTTGGTAGCAAACCAACAGCGTCGCCGTAGACGGAGTGACACTGTGTATGTACATGCTTTCATGCGCCAGCATTTCAGTCCTCTAGATGTGCTGTCATCGCGCTATTCAGATGCGTTACAGGCTACCGCGCGACGAAATCGAGCGGATCATTCAAATAGTTGCTCCACACATCAGGAGGCCCACAAGGTGCAACTTTGCTCTGAGCCCAGAGGTGCAGTGCCTGGCTGCGTTGCGTTTCTACGCGGTGGGGAGCTTTCTGGAGGTAGTGGGGGATGGAACCGGACTCAGCAAGGCGTCGGTGTCAGTCGCGCACACTGCAAGGGCTGGATCATGGGGACATTTTCAGCGCTATTGATTGCCACGCCCTGGCCTTTGCTTCTATGTCTTTTTCTCCCTTTGTCCCTCCAAAGAGAATGCTTTTTTTACCTGCCACTTCTTCAATCAGAATCGCCATCTCCTCTGGCGTGAAGGCCGGAGAGCGCTTCATCCTCTTGGTGGGGTTCCCTTCAGCCATTACGTCAACAAATAGCGTCAGAATGACCATTATTTATAGGGCATCTGTAAATTTCCAATCGCCTACACCTGTTTAGCACAATTTGGCCAATTACACAATATACAATGAGCTTTTCAATGAATATTTGCAATCACTGGTAATCACATGCATATTTTTAACAGTTTGTCTTCTTGCACAAACACATAAACGTATAAATGGGCTCAATATCAGCGTCGGAAAATAACCTCCACACTAAATGAATGGTGTCGATCGGTATACCTGACCTCGATTGCTTTTTTTCAGCACCCCCGGAAGTGGATAGCTTCTGTTAGGACCTTCTTAAGATGTAGCGTAGCAAAGACGTTTCTCAGGAAATAAGAACGCGCGAAAGAAGCAATCTGGGAAACGGGCGTATCTTTGCGATCCTTTGTTGGGAAGAGCTTCCTTGAGGCCTTCTTTAATCCAAAGAAGAATCTTAACTGGGAAACGCGGCCATTATCAATTCTTTAAGAACTTGCACCATGTCCGCATGTTGTCCAAAACAAATTTTTCTGATCATGGGAAAGTGCCATTTACGGCCATATGACTGTTGAAACTATCCCTGATCGCTACTACTCCAAAGTTAATGCTTTATGAATTATTATCAACATCTTTATTTGGAAGGAAAACCTATTTTGCAGCCTCCATTCTTCGCCAAAAGAAATGAAATGCATCCGGTACCGCCAAATCACGTGTCATTTCTCTCCAAATCACAGAGATGCTTATTCCCATTGGATTAGTATTATCAGAGGACCTCTGAGTTTAGCAAATTATAGTAGGTAATTTGCGGGGGAATTATCACATCGCAAATCACAGACATGGTCGATTCACACAAGATTAAAATCACAGACAACCTCTGTAATTATTACAAATTACATGCGGTCCCTAGGTAATACTAATCCCGTCAGAATAGAGTTTTAGACTATGAAAATTCCTTGAAAATCCTTTCACTCCAATGAGTGTTAGATGTTTGTTTCTAGATAAAGCTTGCAGATGCAGGCTTCAGGGCTTACATTCATACATAGTGTTAACATTAGCATTAGCTGGTGCTCCATCCATCTTCTCAGCTCTGCTTTGTTATCTCCACTCACTAACCCATATTTAATAAACTGGAGTGGATTTTTGTCTCTTTAGTTACGGTTTGGGACCATTTTTTATCTTTATTATTTCATTTTAGTTCTTCTTTACAACGTTAGCTACAGGCTAGCGGCTAGCTGAGTGTCTTCTTCTGCTTGTTTGTTGAACTCTGATAAATTAGCACCACCAGGTGGGGGGAGGCTACATTGCAGCTCATCCAGTCATAAATAACAGTGTAAATATACGGTCCTTGCAGCCCACACGTGGAAAAGGAAGGTTTTTGTGGCCCTCCAGGTGGTGCTCGAGGCCCGAGCTTGGACTGCGGCCCCATGGTTAAGTATCCATTTAAAGGAAAAAAATCTTGTCGACTTCCAGTTCATTACAGTCAGACCTCCGTCCAGCAGCTGAGTCCAGATCCGTGAGTTTAGACCTTCAGATGGGGGCCCAGCACTCGGGCCATTTCCAGTTCCCTATAATAGGGCAGATTAAGTCAATATTTCATAAGAATCATTCACTTGATGGTACAAGCACCAAATTTGGCACAAGTGAGGTCCAGGATATACTTTCTGATAAAAGTATGTTGCCCAGGTGAAAATCCAAGATGGCCAGCAGTTTTCAAGATGGCCGCCCTGTCAAATGCATTAAAAAAAGGTTTTTGAAGTAGAACTTGAATGAACAGAAATGTATTTATAATTCAAGCATCAAAATGAATGTATTGTGACTGGAAGAACTAAATGATGTCAAATTAATTCCAATATGGCCGCCAATTTTCAAGATGGTGCCTATAGGGGATTATCACGCTTACCGGAAGTTGCCGGCTTTTGACACTTCCTCTTCCGGGCCATGTTAACGACAGCCGTTCCTGCTCTGTTATACTGTTTAAATCGGATAAACTCCAAACATATTTAAGTTTTCATTCTAGACTGAAGTGATACTGGATCAAAAGCTGGATCAAAGCGATCGATTTGCCGCGGTGAAGGGCCGAACTTTATAATAAAACACACGTTTGTTTGTCCCCGGTGGGGCACAACACCGGCACTTCACAGCATGCTAGCATTAGCCAGCTAGCGTTTACTGACGTGCTTAACATTGTGCGTCTTAAAACACACAAACATCTGAAAATCGGGTCTGTACCCCCCCGTTTCCAGTGGAACAACTGGGGACTGCCAAGAAAGGAGACGCTTTCAGATGCTTGTGTGTTTTCAGCCGCACAAAGTTAGGCACGTTATCGAGCTGGCTAATGCTAACCTGCTAACACGACTGCGCAGTCTGCCGGCCACAAACAAACATGTGTCGTTTTATTATAAAGTTTGGCCCTTCACCGCGGCAAATCGATCGCTTTGATCCAGCTTTTGATCCAGTATCACTTCAGTCTAGAATGAAAACTTAAATATGTTTGGAGTTTATCCGATTTAAACAGTATAACAGAGCAGGAACGGCTGTCGTTAACATGGCCCGGAAGAGGAAGTGCCAAATGTTTCAACTTCCGGAAACCGGAACGCGGAAATGTGATAATCCCTATTACGTGATTCAGAATGAGTTTTTTTTTCCTGAGATTTCTGCAATGATCTCAAGTGAAAATCTGCAGAATTCTGTGGGATGTGTGTTTTTTGTCTGTTTGGGGGGTTTTTGCTTAAAATGTGATAAATAGTATTAATTTAAGATGAGAGATTGGTTTTAAAGCACACACAATACATGAAAACAACTAAAATTACCTCTAAATTTGAATTGTGTTAAGGGCAACATGAATGATCATTCATGAAAATACTCGGTCAAGCTCTATTGGTTTGTAATTTTTTATAAGGGTGATGTCAAAGCACAACCAGGGCACACTGATGACATCACTGCTGTGAGACTCAGCATGGGGTTCAGTGTCGGCTTTTAGTGTACTTGCTGTAGTTGTAGTGGTGTACTCACTGTAGTTGTAGTATACTTTAGAGTCCCAAATGCTATCTAATAAGCCCCAGCATATATATCAACTAGAAGTTTAGTTCGTTGTAGTATTATGGTTAGATAGCCGCACCTGAATTGACAGGATGTGCCAGTGCTGGCAAGTTGAGCCAATGGTAACAGGGCTTCAGTTACCTGGATGGTGTACAGATTGCACAGGACTAATATGGTGTTGGATGAATGATCGGGCTAGGTGTAGGGCACCAAATACTTGAACCTAGTTGGATCCCATATTCCAATGTGCTCTGATATTTTGTATGGTTGGATGTCAGTCAGTCAGTCATTTTCTGTACCGCTTATCCAGTTCAGGGTCACGGGGGTTGCTGGAGCCTATCACAGCTATTATCAGGCGAGAGGCGGGGTACACCCTGGACAGGTCGCCAGTCTGTCGCAGGGCCAACAGAGAGACAGACAACCATTCACACTCTCATTCAGTCCGAGGGGCAATTTAGAGTGATCAATTAACCTAACATGCATGTCTTTGTATGGTTGGATGGTGAAAGGATAATCCCTCAGCCTTTAAACATACAGTTGTGTGAAAAAGCATAACTAGGAATGAGTCTTCTACAGCGCTGTGGAGGAATTTTGTTCCACTCATCTTTGCAGAATTGTTGTAATTCAGCCACATTGGAGGCTTTTCCAGCATGAACCGCCTTTTTAAGGTCATGCCACAGCATCTCAATGGGATTCAGGTGGGGACTTTGACTAGGCCACTCCAAAGTCTTCATGTTGTTCTTAAGCCATTCAGAGGTGGACTTGCTGGTGTGTTCTGGATCATTGTTCTGCTGCAGAACCCAAGTGCGCTTCAGCTTGAGGTCACCAACAGATGGCCGGACATTCTCCTTCAGGATTTTTTGGTAGAAGCAGAATTCATGGTTCCATTTACCACAGCAAGTCTTCCAGGTCCTGAAGCAGCAAAACAGCCCCAGACCATCACACTACCACCACCATATTTTACTGTTGCTATGATGTTCCTTTTCTGAAATGCCGTGTTACTTTTACGCCAGATGTAATGGGACCTACACCTTCCAGAAAGTTCCACTTTTGTCTCGTCAGTCCACAGAGTATTTTCCCAAAAGTCTTGGGGATCATCAAGATGCTTTCTGGCTAAACTGAGACGAGCCTTTATGTTCTTGTTGCTCAGCAGTGGTTTTGGTCTTGGAACTCTGCCATGCAGCCATTTTTGCCCCCCAGTCTCTTTCTGATGGGGGAGTCATGAACACTGACCTTCATTGAAGCAAGTGAGGCCTGCAGTTGTTGGATGTTGTTCTGGGGTCTTTTGTGACCTCTTTGATGAGTCGTCGCTGTGCTCTTGGGGTCATTTTGGTCGGCCGGCCCCTCCTGGGAAGGTTCACCACTGTTCCATGTTTTCACCATTTGTGGATAATGGTTCTCACTGTGGTTCTCTGGAGTCCCAAAGCTTTAGAAATGGCTTTGGAACCTTTTCCAGACTGATAGATCTCAATGACTTTGTTTCTCATTTGTTCCTGAATTTCTTTGGATGGCAGCATGATGTCTAGCTTTGGAGGATCTTTTGGTCCACTTCACTTTGTCAGGCAGGTCCTATTTAAGTGATTTCTTGATGGAGAACAGGTGTGGCAGTAATCAGGCCTGGATGTGGATAGAGAAACTGAACTCAGCTTTCCAAAGATGTGATAAACCACAGTTAACATATTTTTTAACAGGGGGAGCAATCACTTTTTCACACAGGACCATTAAGGTTTGGACGGAAGTGTGGCAGCCATTTCACGCCCACAACCACCACTGGAACCATTCACATGCATTGCCCAAGGACACAATGATATATGGCTGGGGGATTAGGATTTAAACTGCCAATCTTTCGAACATTGGCCGACCTGCTCTACCACCTGAGCCACAGCCGCCCCACAGTCTATACTCACTCTATATTTAAACTTTTGAACAATATACTTTAATAGTAGTACATTTATAGTACATTTTCAAACATACTGGTTTCTTTGACACTAAGGGCCTGATTTACAAAGAATCCAAATTGCGAGGCTAATGTCTTTTGCCTCGCAAAAAAAAATTGTGTGCGCTGTCATTTTAGCGTTTGCGGGTGATCTACAAAGACTACACGCGCAATCTGTAACAGGCGCAAACAGCAGGATTTAAATGAGGATTTAGCATGCGCTCTCCCTGCGCCACGGAAAGTTCAGAAGAGCATGTGGTAAACGCAAAATGAAATTCATACTGATAGAGAGATGTTAGTTTCAGAGATATAATGAGGCAAATAAAAAACATAAAATAAGATAAATATGAAGAATTCATTTGCAAAAATAGACAAACGCCATTTAGAAAAAACGGAGTCAACTGCTTTTGCACATAAACTCTTCATTTACTTTTTGAATATTTTCAGCAAATCAAGCTCACATGAAGTCGAGTTTTAATGATGTAAAATGGAGATAGGAGGTTTGTACCCGACAGCAACAAAAGCAGTTAACTCTGTTTTTCCACAGTGATGTTTGTCTGTTTTTGCAAATTAACTCTTCATGTAATAACTATAAATAAAAACAATGCAGCAGGTTTCCCTGTGGATCGTAAGAAGAGGCCAGTTTAAGGACGTGGATAAGGACATGGATGAGGACGTGGATAAGGAGACGCTGGTGAAGATGATCTGATATTACGCACAGACTGCGCGCTCTTTGGCACAATGCCAGGCGCTGGACCTGCGTAATTGCCCCCACCCCACGCAAAACTCAGTAAAAAGTAGTATCATTAGTTTGTGCAAAGTTACTGGTTATTTTCACTGAGTTTTCTGTGGGGTGGGGGCCAACTTCACACAGGAAAGCAACCTCAGAACAGCAGCAGCAGTTGCTGGGGTGTGGAGGAGCAGGAGATGATTTTAATTTAAAAATATGCCATTGGCAAAAAATAAAAGAAAATAAAAAGACATAAATAATGTCAGCTTTAACTACCATGATGCTGCAGCTGCAGATGTTCTGGTTCATGTCTAGAATAACCGTGTTTAACAGTGATGTTGATTGTTATTTAATTAAATAATGAAAACTTGACGTGTCGCCTGAACACATCATGAAAAATGGTTCTGACCCGATGTCTGCAGTCCTGCAGCAGAACCGGTTCTGACCCGATGTCTGCAGTCCTGCAGCAGAACCGGTTCTGACCCGATGTCTGTAGTCCTGCAGCATCTTCCAGCCATCAGTGCGTAAAGCTGCCAGTTATACCTGCTTTTCAGACGTGCTAAATTACACGCAATTTTTTGCGCCCGCTTTCCGTTGAACGGTTGATAGATCACATTGAGGTTAAACTGAGGTTTTGCATAGTCTCCTCCCAATATTTTGCACCTTCTGGCAGAAACGCCCAGTTTGCATATTCATCTGCAGCAGATGCACAAAATGGACAGCGGCGCTATTTTGCCCCTTAACAGGCGCAAACCTCCTTTTGCCCTGCTTTGTAAATCAGCTCTGGCGGATTATTGGGTGCATAATGAAGATAGCGCCTGTTTTAACAAGCGCAAACCTTTCGTAAATCAGGCCCTAAGACTTTAAATGTTAATGTTGTTATACATGGCTGAGGTTCCTAGTTCCTATATGTCTGAATGCGCCAAAAAATGTCCTGGTTCCCAAAAAGGTTCTAGGAACTACAGAAGGTTCCTACAGTCCGAAAGTGCCTCATGACGTCCTCTGAACTGTGTTCCAGGGTGTGCAGTGTTTCCTCCCGGGGTCGGGCAGGTCCGGGATGCGGTGCACTGTTGTCATGTCTCCCCTCCAATATTGCACTCGTCCCGGCCTCCCCGGCCCAGGGGTCACGACCCCCCAGACGGCTGGGACTGGGATGCAGCGGTCCAGAAGAAGGACGGACGGTTTCTCCTCCATTCGTCTACAGATGAAGGTGGGTAACCATCAAACCACAGGGCAGGGGTGAAGGTAACCGGAGGGTCACCGCCAATGATTCGACTCAGTCATCTGTTGGTTAACTGCAGTTTGGTTATTAAAATCACACAAATGTCAATTTTTTTAGCTGATCAGGATTTTTATGTATGGTGACTTTTATACAGGCAGAAAACTCTGACAGACCCAAAACCTGCATTTCCTTCCTGCATTTACATGTTTACGGTGGAAATAAAAGAATGAACTACAATATTTTAGTACTTTTGCAGATTTCTGCATCGGCCTCACTGTTGGCCACCAGAGGTTGCTGCTTGGTTGCTATGCAACCAGAGGTGGTAGGGGTAAAAGTCCCCCGCTTGTTGGTTCAAGGTATAAATGGTCATTTGCATTGCTCCATTTTAGGAAAAGTCATGCTCTGAGAGAAACGGGGATGTGATTTTAACAGAGATGCTCGACATGCATGTAAAGAACCAAGATGGAAATTTTATCCGCTTTAAAGGAATAGTACACCCACAGAATGATGTGCGTTCATTTTCTACTCACCCTCATGCTGAGCAAGACTCTGGAGCACTTTTTAAATATCTCAAATGCAGCTGGAGATTGGACAGGTTTTCGTTTTCCCCCAACTTTCATACAATTGAGTTCACCAGCAACTGAACCAAAAAGGTCCATAAAAGTCCACAAAAACTTGTCAATATTCCTCCATACTGCTCGTCCAATGTAATCCAAGTGTCCTGAGTGGGTAGCATCCAGAATTTACTGGAAACCATCATTTAGTATATTCTTATAGCTTAAACAGTACTACATACTGTATAGCCACCGGAAAGCGAATTCGTGAGAATTTACGACACTACGGAAGCCACGACATTCAGCACTTACTCTGCCAATAATGCAAGTGTAGAAGAAGAAATTAGCTGTTTACATTGTGCTAAGAGCGACAGAGCTGCAGACAAACACAAGAGGGGTTGGATATTGATTTAAAACAAAGAAAGAAAAAAATATAGAACGCGCAATCTCGTCTGCCGCAGCTTCCATAGTGTCGTGAACTCTCATGGCCGCTTTGTGGCGGCTACATGATCTACTGTTTAAGCTATAAAAATGAACTAAATGATGTGGTTTCCAGTAAATGCTGGATGCTACCCACTCAGGACACTTGGATTACATTGGACGAGCAGTATGGAGGAATATTGACACGTTTTTGTGGACTTTTATGGACCTTTTTGGTTCAGTTGCTGGTGAACTCAATTGTATGAAAGTTGGGGGAAAACGAAAACCTTCCCGGATCTCCGGCTGCATTTGAGATATTAAAAAAGTGCTCCAGAGTTTTGCTCAGCATGAGGGTGAGTAGAAAATGAACGCACATCATTCTGTGGGTGTACTATTCCTTTAACAGGTCACGTTTACCTTCATGTCAACTGTGAGGACGAAGTTTGTTTTAACTCATCTGTTCAGGTGTTATTTTACCTTGTTTGCTGCACAGTGGTGTGGTGGTTTGTACCATGCCCTCACAGTCAGAAGGTTGTTGGTTCAAGTCCCAGCTGGGGAGGGGCTTGAACCAGCAACCTTCCTGTGCGAGTTTGCATTTTTTTCTCGTGAGTTTACTGTGGCGTGTGTTTGAACAGAGGGGATGCACCAATGTGTGTGTGAAGTCCAGTTTTAATCACAGTTTTTTGGGGGTCATTTTTAAACATTACACTTATTTAGATGAAACATCAACAGACAGAAAATCCTCCTCAGTTTTACACAAAGAAGCTTTCATCCTCTATGATGATGACGATGATGATGATGAAGCAGCTTTCCTGACTTATTGAACCTTGCAGTCACATGATCGATCAGCTGTTCCTGTTTCTACGGAATAAACATTGCTGACAGTCACAGCTGGTCACTTCTCCCTCCATCTCCGGGTCTTAGCTTCTGGTTGCTATGGAAACAGTGAGCGGCTTTACAGTAAAACAAGACTTTACTTCTGTAGATATAAAAATAATAAAATAAATATGAGTTGCTGGCAAATCCGGCTGCGACTCGTGCCGTGATGCGGTTTTTGGGAGCTTAGCTGGTGTTAAAGGTTTTTTTTTTTCTGGTGACTCGTTCACACACTCATTCGCCGCTCGCATCATACGAAGTGGATCCACAGAGGTCCATCTGCAGCCCTCAGACCTGGATGTGCATCAGAACCTGTTGACGGTGGGACTTGAAGTCCTCGGGGACGGTGTCTGGAATCAGAGTAAAGTTTGTGTTAATCTTGCTGTAGATTAAAACGAGCGGGTCCAGGGCTCCAGACTAACTTTTCCCACCAGCATAATTTACATTTTTAGGAGCGCAAGCAGAAACTTTAGGGCAGCACACCAAATATTCACATTTTATCTTAATTACTGATAAATACCTGAATATAAATGTAGAAACTACAACTTTCACAGGTCAGGGCACATTTTATGTTTCAGCTGGCTCTGGCTTTACTCAGAGTGTCATGTTTTAGTTGTTGGTGCCAGTTTTATCAGCTAACTTTGCGTTCCCGGCATGTTGTGGGCAGCAGTGCAATCAATGAACTCACAGTTTAGATCGCTTTACGGTTTTTTGAGTCACGGATCAGGTCAGTTTTCAGATCAAAAAGAAAAAAAAGGCCAAGACAAATGCACTGTGGTGGTTTACTGACTGTTTAAGACTATGTGGCAAGGACACGAGCTTAGCTGACATGTAAACAATGGAAGATAACTTTGATGCAGACGTGTCTTTAAAAGACTGCAAAGGCTGAGGGTTTTTGTCGTCAGTCAGGGCATTTCTCAGCGCAGGGAAGGACTACAAGCCACCGGAAGGGGATGGACTTTAAGCCAGATCTTAAAAGGAACAGGAAGGAGGAAGAGACGAGGAAGACTGAACACACGCTTGGAGGAGTAGACAGCTGGAGATAAACTTGACCGCCGGACACAAAAGCGGAGTCTGATTTACACAGTTCGGCACGGTTTATCACTAGTTTATCTTGTAATAAACGTGTAACCTTCAGCGACGCTCCTGTGATTTTTTTGCTGCCTCCTCCGGATTCTCTCACTTGAGCTGAGATAACAAGGTGGCCACTGATTGCCTGTTTGAAAACATCATGCGGCTAAACCACCGTACTAAAAAGGTCTGTGCTCTGACTTATAAGACATCATTAACGTCTCTTATCATATGCCAAATGAACACCACTTCTGATTAGCTACCAGAAGGGCTACGCAACCACACCCTCGCCGACATTGGCCGATAGTCGCTCAGTCTGCATATAAAAATGTAATTTGTAACAGAATGATGTCTCATTTATGTTGGATTTAAAAATACTGAATTGCTTCTCAGTAACGATGAATACAGTCTTTTAGTGAAAAAGCAGGTTTGGATAACAGCAGACTGATTGCACAAGACTCCTACATCAAGTCTGGAGCACTCATGAAATTTGTTCGCGCCTGACAGAAGATTAGAAACACGAGAAAATTGGTGAATGCGCATTTTCTCCTAAAGCACTCGTACGAACCGTTTAAGAAAGACTTTGCTGGCACGAATGCTTCTTGCATGAGGCCCATTGTCCCACATTTTAGTCTGAAAATGCGGGCCGTTGGCGTGTGTCCGGAGCCCTAAGGTCTGAGGCGGTTCTGCAGGTCTCACCATTGCATCTGTAGCGCAGGTTGGACCAGATGATGTTTTCCTGGGAGAAGCAGAAGACCCCGAGCCGGCCTCCTCTCATCGTGGTGTCGAGGACGACGCCCGAGTCCGCCACCATGTCCGTCCCCTCAAACAGCTTCACCCTGAAAGCAGACAGCATTATTGGTAAAGAACAGAGACGTCGGCCAGACACGAGCACGTAAAAGCTGCTGCTACAATCATCCCATCAAGGATCCAGGTCTGGACCGGCTTCATGAGACAAGTAGAGTCCGGCGTGCTCCTGCTCGGCTGGAATGAAAACCTTTCTGGAACCAGTTTCAGACCCTTGCTTTAAATTCTTATTTGGTTCCTGGTAGGGATGTCTGATATCGGCCGATATCTGCATTAAAGGGTGATATCGGAAAGTACTGGTATAGTTTTTTTCAGACCGAACAAAATCTCGCGAGATCTTGTTCCATCAGCATTGGTCCAGCGTGTATAATCATGCGTTCCAATTGTCTCGGAACTCGTTTTCCGTAATTTTCCGAGAAAGTGATGTCATGAACTAAATTTCCTGAGATACGAGCTCGTAATTTACAGAGGACCCAAGATTGTAGATTTAAAGATGGCGGCGTCCGGTACCATTGTTGTGTTTATTAAACTTCTATCAGATATTTTTTGTTGGCCCCCTATCGGTATCGGCCTTAAAACTGGTTATTGAACCTCAGGCACTCCGCCGATATTTAACCGATCAGCCCGCAGTTTCTAAAGTCTAAAAAAAACAAACAAAAAGCAACTTCTTCTTCTTCAAAAATGTCTTTTTTAGACTTTAAAACTTCTAAAGACTAGCGGTGGGAAAAAAATATCGATACACTGAAATGTTGTGATATTTTCATATGTTGATATCATTGAAATGCAGTAACAGTTTATTTTCCTAATGAAATCTTGCGATATTTCATTGTTCCGTTACAAAATCTTGCGAAAATTCACAAAAATTTGGAGATATTTTCATACGCTGATATCATATTGACATCTAAAAATGTGGTATTGATCTATTTTACTAACAAAATCTCGGGATATTTCATCGTTCTGTTACAAAGTCTTGCAAGAATTCAAAAATATTTTGAGATTTTGTAACAGAACGATAAGATTTCGTGAGATTTTGTAAGTAAAATAGATAGACACCGCCTTTTTAAATATTGAGTTGATATCGGCATATTGAAAATATCGCAATATTTCAGTGTATCAATATTTTTTCCCACCCCTATTTTTTTAAAGTGTTGGAAACGGATAACAAAACTGCTATTTGCAATGACTGCTTATATTTTTCAGAATTAATATCGGTCTCAGTATCGGTTATTGGACACATGACTTTTAAAACATCAGCATATCAGATATCGGCCAAAATTCCAATGTCGTGCATCCCTAGTATAAACATCCTAAAAGAAACTGTCTTGAAGTTTTAAAGTCTGTAAAAAAGTTTTTGAATAAGAAGTTTTTGCTTTTTCAGACTTCAGAAACAGCGGCCTGATCGGTTAAATATCGGTGGGGTGGCCGATATCCGATACCCAGTTTTAAGGCCGATATAGGCTGATACCAATAGGGGAGGTGATTATATCGTGCATCCCTAAATTCAAGTCACACCAAAACTGTCTGGGTGAGGAAATGAACGTATTTCATGCTAGAAAACAAACCCAACTTCCCTATTAAGAATCTTTTGGGATCTTTGCTCTTGGAGCAGAATATAGTTGTATCTCTCAGAATATGAGAGATACAACCTCACAGTTGTCTGCAGAGATCGGTATAGGAAATTAGGAGTTGGACAATATTGGGCATAGGTAAAAAGAAAAGCCTCTATCAAACATCCTGGTTTCTGGGACTATTTTATGGTACTTCCTACAACCCTGAGCAGAGATAAGTCTGAACACAGACAAGTTTAAATCAGGTATCATGACTGGAGGTGGTTTTCTGAATCTGGATGGTTTGTAGACCTGAGCGATGTCAGAGCATCTTATGGAGGGGTGAACGACCCGAGCTGCTGTTCTCTCTCTCTCTCTCTCTCTCTCTCTCTCCTCAAACATCTTTTCTTCTCTTCCTCTTGACTGGCTAAACAATGCATGTCCAGACTTTCTCTCTTTTTCGACACCGGCTGGTTGGAACTGTCCTGTCCGAGTCACATGACTGATGGAAGGTGAAAACCCGGAGTTGAGCAGGAGAAAGTTCTGATGGGAAGCAGGGAATCGAACCGGGAATCGTCCCTCCGACTCTGCTGCAGTCACTGCTTTCAGGGGACAAACTTTTCCAGAGTGTCCCTCCGTCTGATCTGCATATCAACGGCTGCCGAGGCGGATTCTTGCCAGGGCTTTGGTTGTCATGGAGACCAGTACAATAGAGTACTGGGGGGCCCCAGAACCACAAAGAAGTTTCAGTGGGGAAAGAATGCAGTAAAGAGAAAAGGAGGAAAAAGTGGAAAATATGCTGAGGACAGACGAGTGTAAAAGACATCTGCAGGACGGAGAGCTAAAGTATCTGTACACCAGATTAAAAAAAATGACTGCATCATTTGCAGTAAAACCCTGAACCCAGTAAAGCTGTGAAAAGAGAAAAATGTGAATTAAACAGAATCCCATCAACACGTTTTCTTCCCAGTAGAACATAAACAGCATCTGAGAGGTGAACGAAGCATTGCAACTGCTGGGACTACTTTTTACAGACGTGTTACTACACGCTGGTAAACATCACCCTGGAATTACTTTTTACAGACGTGTTACTACACGCTGGTAAACATCACCCTGGAACTACTTTTTACAGACGTGTTACTACACGCTGGTAAACATCACCCTGGAACTACTTTTTACAGACGTGTTACTACACGCTGGTAAAACCCTGGAACTACTTTTTACAGACGTGTTACTATACGCTGGTAAACATCACCCTGGAACTACTTTTTACAGACGTGTTACTATACGCTGGTAAACATCACCCTGGAACTACTTTTTACAGACGTGTTACTACACGCTGGTAAACATCACCCTGGAACTACTTTTTACAGACGTGTTACTATACGCTGGTAAACATCACCCTGGAACTACTTTTTACAGACGTGTTACTAAACGCTGGTAAACATCACCCTGGAACTACTTTTTACAGACATGTTACTACACGCTGGTAAACATCACCCTGGAACTACTTTTTACAGACTTGTTACTACACGCTGGTAAACATCACCCTGGAACTACTTTTTACAGACGTGTAACTACACGGTGGTAAACGTCACCCTGGAACTACTTTTTACAGACGTGTTACTACACGATGGTAAACATCACTCTGGAACTACTTTTTACAGACGTGTTACTACACATTGGTAAACATCACCCTGGAACTACTTTTTACAGACGTGTAACTACACGATGGTAAATGTCACCCTGGAACTACTTTTTACAGACGTGTTACTACACGATGGTAAACATCACCCTGGAACTACTTTTTACAGACGTGTTACTACACGCTGGTAAACATCACCCTGGAACTACTTTTTTACAGACGTGTTACTACACGCTGGTAAACATCACCCTGGAACTACTTTTTACAGACGTGTTACTATACGCTGGTAAACATCACCCTGGAACTACTTTTTACAGACGTGTTACTACACGCTGGTAAACATCACCGTGGAACTACTTTTTACAGACGTGTTACTACACGCTGGTAAACATCACCCTGGAACTACTTTTTACAGACGTGTTACTACACGGTGGTAAACATCACCCTGGAACTACTTTTTACAGACGTGTTACTACACGGTGGTAAACGTCACCCTGGAACTACTTTTTACAGACGTGTTACTACACGATGGTAAACATCACTCTGGAACTACTTTTTACAGACGTGTTACTACACGCTGGAACTGGTTTTGTTGTAAATATCACCCTGGAACTACTTTTTACAGACGTGTTACTACACGATGGTAAACATCACCCTGGAACTACTTTTTACAGACGTGTTACTACACGATGGTAAACATCACCCTGGAACTACTTTTTACAGACGTGTTACTACACGATGGTAAACATCACCCTGGAACTACTTTTTACAGACGTGTAACTACACGATGGTCAACGTCACCCTGGAACTAGTTTTTACAGACGTGTTACTACAAGATGGTAAACATCACCCTGGAACTACTTTTTACAGACGTGTTACTACACGATGGTAGACATTACCCTGGAACTACTTTTTACAGACGTGTTACTACACGATGGTAGACATCACCCTGGAACTTTTTACAGACGTGTTACTACACGCTGGTAAACATCACCCTCCGGAACTACTTTTTACAGACGTGTAACTACACGATGGTAAACGTCACCCTGGAACTACTTTTAACAGACGTGTTACTACAAGATGGTAAACATCACCCTGGAACTACTTTTTACAGACGTGTTACTACACGATGGTAGACATTACCCTGGAACTACTTTTTACAGACGTGTTACTACACAGTGGTAAACATTCGACCTGTCTGGAACTACCCCTCCTTTTACAGACGTGTTACTACACGATGGTAAACATCCCTGGAGCTACTTTTTACCGACCTGTCCTCAGGTCTACATGATGACACATCACCCTGGAGCTACTTTTTTGACGTCTTCTGCAGGTCTAGTCAGACGTCACCCTGGAACTACTTTTACAGACGTGTTACTACAGGTCTAGATTGGACCTCACCCTGGAACTGGTCTGGTCTGACCCCTCCTGCAGGTCTAGATGTACCCCTCCTGCTGGTCTAGATTGACCCCTCCTGCAGGTCTAGTCTGACCCCTCCTGCAGGTCTAGATTGACCCCTCCTGCAGGTCTAGATTGACCCCTCCTGCAGGTCTGGTCTGACCCCTCTTGCAGGTCTAGATTAACCCCTCCTGCAGGTCTAGATTGAACCCTCCTGCAGGTCTGGTCTGACCCCTCCTGCAGGTCTAGATTTACCCCTCCTGCAGGTCTAGTCTGACCCCTCCTGCAGGTCTAGATAACTCCTGCAGTATTGACCCCTCCTGCAGGTCTGGTCTGACCCTCCTGCAGGTCTAGATTCACCCCTCCTGCAGGTCTGGTCTGACCCCTCCTGCAGGTCTAGATTGACCCCTCCTGCAGGTATTGATTGAACCCTCCTGCAGGTCTGGTCTGACCCCTCCTGCAGGTCTAGATTGACCCCTCCTGCAGGTCTGGTCTGACCCCTCCTGCAGGTCTAGATTGACCCCTCCTGCAGGTCTAGATTGAACCCTCCTGCAGGTCTGGTCTGACCCCTCCTGCAGGTCTAGATTGAACCCCTCCTGCAGGTCTGGTCTGACCCCTCCTGCAGGTCTAGATTGACCCCTCCTGCAGGTCTAGATTGACCCCTCCTGCAGGTCTAGTCTGACCCCTCCTGCAGGTCTAGATTGACCCCTCCTGCAGGTCTTGATTGAACCCTCCTGCAGGTCTGGTCTGACCCCTCCTGCAGGTCTAGATTGACCCCTCCTGCAGGTCTAGATTGACCCCTCCTGCAGGTCTCCTGGGAGGTCTCGGTTGCGTCTCACCTGATGTACCCCACCTGCGGCCGGTGGCTCAGCTGCCAGCGGTACGAGGTTTTGTCCTTCCAGCCGATGTTTCGGGGGTCCTTCCAGAGCAGGGTCACCTCTCCAGCTGTGTCTCCGGTGTGCCACAGGGCGTTCCTCAGAAACTCACCTGGTCCGGTCCGGGACTTCACGGCCTGTAGGACAAACCCAGAATAAAGGTTTTTTTATTCCTGCTGAGTTTGGGGAGCAGAGATTCAGAGGAAGGTGAAACACGGTGGTGAAGGGCCGCTGGGCTGCAGGGGCCCTCCGGTGCTGCAGTGGGAAGAACCAGGCGGAGGAAGCGTCACCTTGAGCTGCAGGGCGGGCTGCGCCGTGGCCCTGAAGGGGACGGACTGCCAGTACGCCTGCTCCGTCTGCTTCCACATCACCACGTAGAAGCTGGACGAGTCCTGGTAGCCGAAGATGAAGCCGGCGTAGTCGTCGTCTGTCACCGTGTTGACGTGGAACGTTCCCTCGAAATCCACACCGTTAAACGCCGTGTAGCCTGCGGGCAGACGGAGGACATGTCAACGGAGGGACCGGGACCGGAGGACGACTCTGACGCCTCCTACTGTTCAAACACGTACCCACGGCTAGCCCTGGATCGCTGTTCATCGTCTGGACGATCTCCATACCCTGAAATCACAAGACAACGTCATCACGAGCAGAGGGAAGGAAGGGAAGCGTTGGCTTCTGATCTGGGGATGATTTCTCTCACTCGTTTTCTGCAATCTTGTGGATGAAAAGTAGTTTCCCTGCAGGACCAAGACTGAGGATCCTCGCCTTAACGGTGCATTGTGCAAGTTTAAATGTTAAATACTATCTTTTCTTTCCTCCACCTGCTCTAACAGCTGCCTGATGTGTAGAATGAGCTGATCTGTCTTCCCTGCGGTAGTCTCTCATACTGTTTCTGCTTAATGCAAGAAATTCGGGTTTGAAGCCTCTGGGGGGGGCTTGTGGGGGTGACGAGCTACACATTCTTGTTCGTCTGGCTGCATCGGTGTTGTGTATTCCACCATCGCAGGTCCACGCATGCTGAGACAACACTGCTGCTGCTAAAAGATGGAGAACAGGAGCCTCTCAGACCCCGACTCAGACTCCAGGAAGATGGAGAAGAAAAGTTTGGTCTGGTGAGACGAACAGAACCGAACTGGAGTCTGACCGGTCCCCACGGCAGGGGGGGACATTTTTCGGCACAACACCGGCACCGGAGTAAGACGAGAGTAAACCCGAGCAGCTTTTTTCTTTCTTTCTTTAATTGGAGGGAGCTCCGATCCAGTCTGGGAATAAAACGGACCCACAGTGGCTTTCTTCTCACTAACAAGGTAAATGTGAGGAATAACGGAAATAAGGATGCAGAATATTGCAATGCTAAATTTTTAGCATGTAAATGCAGCAGTATGACAGACATATGACTGTTCCCAGGGAAGAAATACACTCTTGTCAACTTGTTCAATTTAGTTGATGCAGTAATTTTATAAGGTAATCATGGTCTTAACCTGTGAATTCAGATATTTGAACTACAAGCCAGCATTAGCCTGGTGCTACCGTTAGCATGCAGTCCGTCAGTTTACTCAACGATCAAACCGTAAACAACTTGCAGATTTATAACTTCATTTACTTCATTTATTACTTCAGTTAGCGTCATTAGCGTCACTCTCACTTGTCACCAGAGGGGGCGATCTTCTGGAAAAAATAGCTGGAACTTGCGCTGAACTACTTTAAAGGCCTCCTTCCACTGAAAACCCGTTTAACTTGCTCCTTCTGAAATACGGAGGGTTTCCCCTTGTTTACTTACACATGCTGACTTGCTAGCGTTGCGTTCCCCCCAGTCGGCTGTGCTTCCTCATCACAGAAACAATACGAAGAGAAGAGCGAATCGGGAACAGCCTTGCCCTTCTACGTAACATTGCAAATAGCGTATCCCACGTGGGGTTTCTATCTGTCCATTGGAAGGCAGGTAACCCTCCACTACACACTAGAAGTAAAGACGGCACGACTGTAGCTTCGGAGTTGAGAAGCTAATTAGCTAACTGTTTGTTAGCATGACGGAACAAACTTGTTTGTCGGCTCTATTTCCTGTCTGTAGTGAAATAAGAGCGGAGGGCGGAGCTTCCTTCATACACTGATGGGAGCCAGCCAATCAGACGGAAATTCATGAGAAGAACCCGGAAAAGCTGCCGTTGGACCACAAGCCTCTCTTCTAGTATACAAATACAGCTGGATACAAAGATACCAGAAGGTTTTTTTTAAACAGAAACGATGCAGAATGCATTCAATAATAATGGAGAACACAGAAATATTAATGAAATGACCACGGAAGTACAACTTTAAAGTTACAGTTTCTAAGAATTGCTGACATCTAGTGGTGAAGATGGGTAAAGAGTGACTTCATATTCCAAGCACTGTTGTGAACATACGGTGGCCTTTAGTGGCCAAAATTCTCCCAGTCATAAAGATGTCCTCAGCTGTGAGTGGATCAGTGGTCTGAGGCGTAGCTATGCTATATGACTGTACTACAAGTAACTACTTCAATGCCTTTTAAGGCATCCCAAACAGTGCTTTAGCTCTCATTAAACAAAGCTGGTACAGCAGTTTAACAGTTAAGATGGTTCTCCTTTCATATACATTGTTTTGTCCATTTAGGGACACCGTAGTAAAAATGGTGGCACAAACATGGCAGCCTCCATGTATGTGCACCCCCAGCAAGTATATAAATGGCTCATTCTAAGCAAATAAATAGTAACAGCTATTCTAAAAATGATTACACATTAATAAAAACAGTTTTGAATTATACAGTTTATCACATTTTTCTACCATTGACCTTTGGTGGTGTTACACAATGCATGTTATAATAAAAAGCTAACTGTGCAAAAGCAGTTTTATGTCTAGGGATGCTACAGCGCCATCTGGAGGTGGTTCTGGTTCCACAGTTCATTCCTTCAGACGTCCAGTAAACAGCTGAAGAGTTGGAGCTGCAGATCCATGTATGAAAAACCAGACGTACATCTGCAGACGTCAGCATCTTAAAGGGGAAGTTCAGCATTTTTGACATTGGGCCTCATTTTGAAGTGAGCCAGCATGCTACTTCTCACTGGTGACAGTTTCAACATATTTCATCCCGTTATTCTAGTTCCAGAAGGTCCGGTTGCTGCTAGTGTGAGTCAATAGGAATCTTCTCGCCTGTCATTAAAAACAATCTTATCCACTCCACAGAACATCCGAGGCAAATCATTTATAACTTCAGACTATCTGTGTAAATGCTGTTAAGAGAATACAAATAAATATTACAAATAAAACTAACCTGCATTTCGTTGCATTTTGATTGTTGCTGAGAAACTTTACAAAGTTTCACTTTCTGTCTTTGACAGCGGAGTGATGTCATCTGCTGCTACAAGCATAAAGGAATTTGATTCCACAAATATAAAGTCAAAACTACGGCCATGTCTGAAAGGTATGAGGATATGTTGGATTTTGAACAAATTAGTAATTGTTTAATTTATTTCAAATAATGTTTACCATCAAAATACTCCTGATTTTCCTGCAGGAGGAGCTGCCATAATGTGGCATTTAATAGACATAAATGCTGTTTAAAGAGAAGTATTTAAAGTATTTAGAATACAGTACTAGAATTAAGAAATGTAACGGAATACGTTACTAAATACATCTTTAAGTGTGTATTCAGTATTCTGTAACTAAATACATTTAGGAAGTATTTTCCCCAACACTATCCGCTGGTGTCCTAACAAACTTTTTATTTACTCCCACAAACATTGTTCCTCCTATTCTGGCACCCAAACACACAAGACGACATTTTAAAGTCGTAATAAGACTTGAGAAAGCTTGTTTCTAGTCTTTCCTCTGTGTTTCCCTCCAGCTGCAGCAGCGACGTCGCTGTGACGTCGGCCTTGCAGGGCTCTGGAACTCATTGAGATCCTTTCTTGGAGTGTTTTACCAAACAATCGGGTCATTTGTACGGAGTTATATAGAAAAGTTCCTAAATGTGGCCGATCCAGAAGGTGATCCGGATCACCACCAACATCTAATGGGTTCATCTTTGGACTGAGACACACGGCTGGTGAAGATTTCAGATCAATCCGTCCAGAACTTTTTCCATAAAGTTGCTGACGGACAGACAAACCAACGCTACTTGCACTACCTTGGCGTAGATAATAAGACACCATGAATGAACCTGCTGAGGACTCAGCGGTCACCTGATTCAGCACCACCCAGTTGGGGTCGATCTGGGCGTCGCCCTCCGGGTCCAGGATCACCGTCTGGTAGGCTCTGAAATCCGTCAGAGTGACCTCGGCGCTCTCTGGACACACATCCACCAAATCCATCACAGCATCGTTGTCAAAGTCGTTCTCGCACACGTCTCCGACGCCGTTGACTGAGGACAGAGACACAACCCGGGTCAGAACCTGGACAGAGACGCGCAGCGCGCCAGAAGTCGGACCGAGGACTGAGTCTAAGCCGGTTCTGGTCCTGACCGTCAGAATCTTTCTGGTTGGGGTTGACGATGAGTCTGCAGTTGTCGTAGTCGTCCAGGACGCCGTCGTTGTCGTCGTCGTGGTCGCAGTCGTCTCCGAGCCCGTCGTTGTCGGAGTCCAGCTGGGAGCTGTTGGGGATGTCGGGACAGTTGTCTCTGCTGTCCTGGTGGCCATCCCCGTCCCTGCAGGCGTTCAAAGCACACACTTTTAAACTTTTATTATTTCATAATAAAACAATAATCACAAAAATCGCCCCAAAAAGTAATATTGTCTTTATTCAAACAGATTTTTGGGGACAACGGAAACAAATAACAGACATTAATATTGTAAACTCCAGCTCTATTATTGTCTGAACAAATGCATTCAATTGTATTTCAACTTTTTAAAAAAAAAGAAGAAAAAGAAAAAAAGCTAACAGAGGGAATACATTCTTTCACTTCTATCTCTAAAAGTCTCCAATAACACCTCGCTAGACTTTTTGCGAGCTGCTTTATTCAACAAAAGCTATCAGAGGGGTCTGAAAACTCTCTAAATGTAGCAACAAAGTCGGAGACTTCAGCCGTGTCCAACAGCATAATCGGGTGTACCAGAAAATCGGCCCTAACATTTGCTTCAAATACAAACTGCGAATAAATGCATAAACACTAGAGATGCACAATATAATTGGCCCCATATCAGTATCGGCCTATATCAACCTTTAAACTGAGTATCGGCCACCCCACTGATATTTAAGCAATATTTAATATTCAGCCCGCTGTTTGTAAATGCTAAAAGAAAAAGAAAACTTCTTCAAAAAAAATTTTTTTTACTTAAAAACTGAAAGATTAGGGGTGAGAAAAATTTCATGTCACAATATTTTCATATATTGACATCATATTGATATTTAAAAATGCAGTATCTATTTTACAAATGAAATCTCGCAATATTCCATCATTTTGTCACAAAATCTCGCGAGAATTCACAAAATATCATGAGATTTTGTAACAGAGCAATGAAATCTCGTGAGATTTTGTAAATAAAATAGATCGACACTGCGTTTTTAAATATTGGTTTTATATCAGCATATGAAAATATTGTGATATTTCAGTGTATCGATATTTTTCCCCACCTCTATTTTTTAAAGTGTGGAAAACGGATAACAAAACTGCTATTTGCAATGATTTTTTTTTCATCTTTAATATCGGTATCAATATCGGTTATCGGCCTCATGAGTTTTAAAATATCGGATATCAGCCAAAATTCCAGTATCGTGCATCCCTAATTAACACATTAATTTTTTCCTAATTAATTAATCGTAGTTAAAGCGTTAAGGTCCCTTCCCTAATTAAGATATACAACTTGATGGTCCAGTTTATCAGGTTGAGCTGTTTAACCTGTTGCTACCAGACGAGTGGGCCATTACAAATAAAAAAGTATGCTACTCAGTCTCTCTTGCGAGTATCTTCATGTTATTCAACACTGGAAAGCTGGGATGGGAATGATCTTTCCATGAGCACGGACATCCCTTTGGCTGACTGGACAGAGCAGGTGACTCTCACCTGGGAGTCTGAGGATCGAATCCCACCCGGGCCCGACTTCCGTGCCTTGCCACTGAGGCTACAGTAATAACTGTAGATCCAGTAAAGACCTATTTCAGACCAGCTGCAGTTCATCTCTGAAGCCATACTGGACTCCAGCAGATGATGCAGAAACGCTCCTGTTGCATCAGCAAGGGTCCCATAAACCAGTTGGTCCACAATGAGTCTTTTATCCATAAAAAACAGTTTTAGGATTTAGGATTTTATTATTAGGGCTGTGCCGTACACCGGTTCATACCAAAAACCGGTGTTTCTTTTTGATATAATCTGGATTTTTCATATACCACGATACCAGTGAATAGCCCAGACAACTTGCTTCAGCAGGGACACATTTCACTGCTGGACACAAACACCAAAGTGTGTGAAAAGCCGGGTAAAGCAAGTGTATCTATCTGCGGCTTGCAACCAAGGGGCGTGTCGTATAGTGGGTGTGTCCTATAGTGGGTGGGTCTAGTTGGGTTTATGGGAAGGGTCAGGGGTAGGGCTAGATTTTACCGTGCTCTCATAGGTCTGGTTGGCGTGTCGTAGAGTGATGTCACTCGATGACCCGCCCACTTTACGACACGCCTCTGTCTTGCAAGCCGCAGATAGATAACCTGATTTACATCATCTGGGTGCGTTCAACAAGTACACGCGGGGGGCGTTCCCTTTCCTCACGCACTCCATCTGAGTAAGGCGACAGTTATAGGTGATTTCGTCTGGTTAGAGAATAATAGGAGCCAATCACTAATCGCGGGTGGGACTTTTGAAGGATGGGCGGCGTTTTGGCCGGATGTGATGTAGAAGCACAGGCGACAGCAGTGTAGTCAGTCAGTTATTTCAGACAACAACAATCATGGCGGCTTGCCGTAGGAATCAGAGCGACGAAATTGTTGCATATGTTGCCTTTTATCCGGAGGTTTTCTTTGCACATTCGACAAAAGTCGTTCACAGACTGTACACCGCTCGTACTAGCTGTCGCCGCCGCCGCCATGTTGTTTGACTGAAGCTTTTTGAGCTTGATAATATGTTTTGATAACTCGATCCTCTATGCGTGGTGGCTCTGGTGTCGCTCTGAGTTGCGTCACGGGTTGCGTCATTCGGTTCAACGTGAGTGGCTGAAGTAGCGTGTCAGTCAAGATGACGGACAGATCTTCTATCCAATCACATGCAAGAGTTTTAGAAAAAAAAGACTAATTTGAAATGACATCGGGTTAACTCCCTCCCCAGATGGTATTGCAAATACCAGGTGGCGGGAGTCAGGTTAGCAGATAGACCCTACTCGGTTAAAGCTGTCAAAGTGAAACACGTGTTGTTTATCAGCTGTTTATCAGCTGTTGTGCCAGAGGAACTAATGCCCAAAAGATGGCGGCACGATCTCTGCAAGTGGCTCCTCCAAGTTTCCAAAGTGTAAGGCGGTAAAGGCCCACACTCGTTCGTCACAGGTATGAGGATGTTAGGGATGGCGAAACCGAAGCCTCATGAGACAATGAGACAACTTCTGTGAGGTGGACACCATGTCTTTAGACACGTGAGACCTGTTTGAGACGGTCAGGAGGAAGCATGAGCTCCACCTGCTGGCCGTAGGTGTGTACTGCAGCTAATGGAAGCTGATGCCGGGAGCTGTCTCGTCTGACTCAGTACATAATAAAAGTCACGTTCTCAACCTCATGTTTGTGTTTCATCTGTCTGTAATATCTTAGAACCACTTCTGGGATAAATGAAGTATTTCTAATTTCATTTTCAAATGATTGGAAGACGTTATTAAGCATTAACAGATTGAAGATGAAGATGCACTTTTTCAGGAAGCTAGACATGTTCAAATATTAAATTCTGAATGTTTACTAATCTTCATTATTTTTTTGTTGGAAAACACCTTGTCTTAGCTTAAAGACTTCAAGTTTACCTTACTATATTAGTTCAATAACTAACAAGTATTTTGGGTGGCTTTTTTAAATTATTATTTTCAAATGAATGAAGAATTAAAAGATGTTTTTTCCAGTCAGCTAGGACGATGTGTTTTTAACGTAAATTTAACATTTTGTTGGTTCAGGAATGTCTGCCTTTTTATTCATGCTCTTTTTTCATTTCAGTTATGTATATCAACATGTAGAAATTGCTGTCTGTCAGTTTATGGGGAGATAACAAGTGAATTGAATTAAATTGAAAAAGTGAATCATTAGATTAATAGATGCATCAAAAAAATAATCTATTTAAATAATAAATAATAAAAAATGATCATTTAACCCAGCCCTAATACATACATACATATATACTGTGTATATATCTATATCTATATCTATATCTATATATATATATAGATATATATATATATATATATATATATATATATACAGTATATAGGGGAGAGCGGGGTAATGTGAGACACCCGCTGTTTCTCGGCAAATAAACACATTTGTGGTCAGGTGACCAGTATGTTTTTTTTCAAAAATGCGTTTTTCACATGTAAAAGTAAATTTTCTTGCTGTGAACTTTATCAGCTGTTGTGTCAAAGCAAACTGATTCAGGTAGAAAAACTTCTTTCAAACATGTCGATGAGCCTCTGACATGTAAAACCACGTGCGTGATTCTGGTTAAAGATTCGCCTGAACTGCCGGATATGTTGTTTTTTCTAAAAACGTGGCTCTGGGGTAAAGTGAGACACTGAAGCACGAAGCCCAATTTTAGTTTAGCCTTAAACATGTTTTAGTGTAATATTACGTTACATATGTTTTATTTCTTACGTCATAAAAAAGCTCAGAGTCCCAGCTGTTCTAACAGGTTCTGATGGTCCCAGGTTCCGATCCGAGGCTGCGTACTAGCTGGTTCTCATTGTCCTTTGTGCTGACCCCCACTGTCAATGTTCATTTAAACATTTTCACTTATATTATGTTGCATTTATTTTACTTTTAAAGTACTTTGGATTTGGGCTGCCACAAACTGTTATTTTGATCATCGATTAGTCACCGATTATTTTGGCGGTTTGTCGACTAATCGGATGGTACGAAAATTGTAGCATATTTACAGAACCAGTCAAAAGTTTGGAAACTTTCTAATTAAATCTCATGGAAAAACATGTCCAAACTTTTCTGGTACAGTGTTGTTTTTGGCAGCTATCTGAGTTTTAGTCTTAGTCTTTCTGACGAAAATGCTTATTAGTTTCAGTCATATTTTAGTCATTTCTGTATCTCATAGTTTTAGTCTAGTTTTAGTCGACGAAAATCAAAAAGGTTTTAGTCTAGTTTTAGTCGACAAAAATAAAAAACGTTTTAGTCTAGTTTTGTCAGGTAGGCTACATTTTAAAAAAAGAAAAACTGGCCACTAAGGAGACCATGCTGCCGGTTACATTTGAGCATATAGGTTTGTATATGAAAACAGAAAGAAAGACTATGTTCCATTACAAGTGAAGACAGCAGTTAATGGTGAGGGGAGTGAGTTGCGTTGTCTTGTATTATAATCATGTGGCACCTGAAAGTTTAATTTTGTTGTTTTATTATATTGTGTATCTTTTCTTTACCTGCCAAGGGACTGGGGATGCTAATTAGCTTGCTAATGACAATCCAACATGTTGCTATATGTTCATTAATATGTAGGCTACTGTCCCTGTCAAATAAAAGTTTGAAGATAAAATAAATTTTAAAGCTGCTCATAAAAATACTGAATGCAAAAAGTTTTTGACACACAAACCATCAATTTATTGCAAAATTAAGGTAAAATATAGGGCTGCAAATATCTTAAATTACAAACCATTTGGGAGTCGAAACAGCCGGCTCTTTAGGAACCGACTCAAAAGAGTCGGCTCTTTAGGAATCGAATCAAAAGAGCCGACTCTTTGGGAACCGAATCAAAGAGCCGACTCTTTGGGAAACGAATCAAAAGGCCGACTCTTTAGGAACCGACTCAAAAGAGCCGACTCTTTAGGAACCGAATCAAAAAGGCCGGCTCTTTGGGAACCGAATCAAAAGAGCTGACTCTTTGGGAACCGAATCAAAAGAGCCGACTCTTTGGGAACCGAATCAAAAGAGCCGACTCTTTGGGAACCGAATCAAAAAGGCCGACTCTTTAGGAACCGACTCAAAAGAGCCGACTCTTTAGGAACCGAATCAAAAAGGCCGGCTCTTTGGGAACCGAATCAAAAGAGCCGACTCTTTGGGAACCAAATCAAAAAGGCCAACTCTTTAGGAACCGACTCAAAAGAGACGACTCTTTGGGAACCAAATCCAAAAGCCCGGCTCTCTGAAAAGAGACGAACTTCCCACCGTTTGAACGGCGCAGCCAAGCAGCTGCGTGTCTGACCGCAGGTGTTCACCAGAGTCCCTCAGCAGTTCAGATACCCGACGGTAACACGCAAAAACGCTGTTTAGCAGATAGAAATGACAAAGATTAATATCATGGTTAAGGTGTGGGCGGATATTTATGTCGTTCGGGCGGGTGGCGGTGAGAATATGTTTCTTTTTTGTTGGACAGTCGCGTTTTAAACATCAAACGTTGGGATCGTTTCCAGATCAGGCAGAGACAGAGGCACTGCTGGTAATGGGAACAGCGAACACTGTTATAACCAGGGATGATGATCTTTTATGCTGGAATCTCTGAATTAAATAGATAAAGCCCCTACGTGGCAAAATGACAGAGACTGCTGTGAATTTAAGATATTAATGTGCGACATGCGGGTCAGGTTTGACCGGGTTTGACAGGAAGAGCCGCGGTTCGCGGGTCTCGGTTCGGGCGGATGCGAGTAAGGATGCAACTACTTTTTAACTTTTGACAGATTAATGCAGAATAGGTAGACATTTCCTGCATTATGAACGTCTGACAGACCAGAGATTCACATTTTCGTCCAGTCTTGTCTCGTCAACAAAAATTTACACACGTCCCGTCATGTTTTAGTCATCAAAGAGACATGTTTAGCTCGTCATTGTCTCGTCATCGTCATGAAAAAAAGAGGCGTCAGCGAAATGATTTCGTCATTGTCATCGTTAACGAAAACAACACTGTTCTGGTAGTGTGAATGTTTATTTATGTCAATATACTGTACAAATGTAGAAGCTGTGCAGACAGAAAGACGGACGAGGCAGCAGAAGGTACAGCAGCAACGCTGAGAGGAAAAACAAAGCTTAGAAACAAGAAACGATCAGTCGATTATTAAATTAGTCGCAGTCATTTTGATAGACGACGATCAGCTGAGTGGATTTATCATAGCAGCCCTACTTTGGATAAATTTGAAGTGTTTGAAAGACGTGCTTATCTGACCATCCCCATGATTCTGGTACTGGTCTGACGGTAGTTTTGGAACGTGCGGTTGTCAGTCCAGCTGTAATTGTTAAAAACGGGTTGTAAGAGGATCAGCTGACCCACTAACTGGTTCACTTTACCCCACTGATTTCTCTTGTTCGTCTCACTTTACCCCACTGATTTCTCGTGTTCGTCTCACTTTACCCCACTGATTTCTCGTGTTTGTCTCACTTTACCCCGAGGCTGGGCCAAGGTGAGACACCAGACCACAAACATTCTGATCATTTTCAGAACAAGGAAACGTCCTGAATTAATGGCAAATGTGAACATTTTACTGATATATCATTTCATCTTGGCAAGAGGGGAGCAAATGTAAAAACTGCCTCACATTACCCGCTCTCCCCAATATATGAGGAGTTCCTTTGCAAAAATCATAATTTTATTCATTTATCATTTACCCTCTACTTCATGTGAGCTTGATTTGGTGAAAATATTCAAAAAGTCAATGAATAAGTCCCCTACCAATTGCACATCGTACAGACCCTATTTCACTGCTTAACACAGATGCTCAGCTTATCGCCAAAGCCACAAGACTGGAATCGGTACTTCCATCTGTGATCAGTTCAGATCAGAATGGTTTGCGAAAGACCGCCGTCAAGCCTTCATAATGTCAGACGGTTACTGAATTTAATACTTGCGAGGAGGGCACCCCTGACACTGCGATTCCGTCTTTAGATGCTGAAAAGGCATTTGACAGAGTGGAGCTATCTATTCGATGTGCTATGGATGGATTGAGACACGTTATACTGACCCAATGGCAGAGGTTTCCACCAACTATTTAATATACTCTCCTTTTAAACTCACAAGGGGTACTCGTCAGGGGTGCCCTCACTCGCCAATATTACTCATTCTACCAATGGAACCATTTGCGATAGCAGTGAGGTCACAACTCTCAGTTTCGGGTATCGGACACTGAACACCGCCTTGTAATGTATGCCGATGACACCTTTTTACTCCTAACAGATTTAAATAACTCAATTCTGACCAACTTAATTGATACATCACGTTTTTCGTACGATCCTATGGTTTCCACAGTGACCGAGTCTATGAAAAATTGGTCATCAATGCCAATCTCTCTATTGGGACTTATAAATATAATCAAGATGAATATATCATCAAATGTACTGGTACTGCATTGCTGTACTGCAATGTACTAGTTTTCACCTGGACCTGTCCTACCATGGGTACAAATTGAAAATACTTGCACTAAAGCCCTACGACTTGACATTTTTACTCTGCATCTGTCAAAAAGGTGAAACGATGTACTGATAACCCCTTTGCAAGAAACACAATTATTGTTTGGCACAATGCACAGTCATTCCTGGATGAAGCTACTCTACTTTCTGGTTTTTCACCAACATGATGGGGGAGTGATCATTTCTTCCTGGTAGAAAAGACCTGGGTTTTAAAATGTGGGCTGCAAAGGGTATTTGTAAAATGATGGATTTAAATGAGGAAGCCAATATCATTTGAAGAACTTAGAAATAAATATGAATAACCCCAGACACACTTATTTAAAGGGACTAGAGGCAAGATTAAGAAATGAAACTTGCGACTGCCGCGACTGGCGCTTCAGGTACCTGCAGCCACGAGCCAAGCCGTCACGGAGCACAAACTGAAGCTATAATGTTGTTTACTAACCTTTTTCTTCATAGTTCCACGTTTTAGTGTCTTTCAGTTGATCTGGATCGTTTGCTGACGGCAGAAGAATCCATAACTATCGCTTACAGTGTTTGAATTTACCACGACCGTCTTCTTCCTGGATCAGAACTGCGGATGTAGCATCACTTGACGTCACGTTCGCAGGGCAGCGCGGGAAATTCAGACACCGAATTGCAGCTTTATGCAGCACACAGCCTGTTCAAGGCAACGGAGAGAAACGTGGTGGAAACGTTATTTTTTATTTAGTGCTTCATCACCCATTAGTATTAAAAAAAATGGAATTTTTTTTAAATTTCTGCCTCTAGTCCCTTTAAATATTTACAGTTGAGGAGTTTTGTGTATACACAAATGCACTCCCAGCATGGCCTCCTTTGTCCATGTTTGAAAACTTAGCAGTAAATAAATATACCGGCAAGGGCCAGATATGTTCAATTTAGAGCATATTGGTGAAAAATCATAAAGTTTCTACTGAAAATAAGAAGACTCAATGGATAAATGACTTGCAAAAAGATCTCTCTGAGGAGGACTGGAGGAAGGTGTACTCGAAAGCTGAACAAACAATAAATACCATCTTAGACTGATTCAGTATAATTGGATTATGAGAACTTATATTACTCCGGATAGACTAAATAAGATGAATCCAAATATTTCTGATATCCGTATTAAGTGCAATGTCCAAAAGGGCACTTTATATCATTGTCTGTGGGACTGTCCTGAGGTACAAAAGCTCTGGAAGGAAGTTATTAAATGCATTTCCCAGATGACCCTTAGTCCAGTACCCTACTGCCCCATACTTTGCATTCTCAATTTGTATCCAAAAGACTGTATGCTGAACATTAAAAAGAAAAAAATGACTGATTTATGTTTAGTACAAGCTAGACGCTTGATTTCTCAGTGCTGGAAAGACATGGAGAGGCCTACAATTAGACGTTGGCTGAAAGAACTATCATCATGCCTTGTTCTTGAAAAGTTAACATACACAGTAAAAAAAAGAAATCAGACCAATTTAAAGACACTTGGAACCCCTTTGTGTTCTTAAAAAACGTGAAATTGAAGAAGCTTTGGTAACTTGAAGGTGTTATGTCCAAACTGTGAATACCTTAATCATATGATGCTAAGCTGTATATGAGCACTACTGTTTTTACCCCCTTCTTTCTTTTTGTTTGTGGTTTGTTTTTAGTTTTATTACTTCTCTTTTGGGGTGGGGGGGAGTGGATTCTTTTATAGTTTGATTTCTGTGTGATTTTTTTATTGTATTAAGAGCTCCTTTTTTGTAAACTGTTAAAACTCAATAAATACATGCAAAAAAGTAAATGAAGAGTTAATTTAAGTTAACTGTTTTTTTCTAAATGGTGTTTAGAAAAAACCTATATACATATATATAAACTATATATATATATATATATATATATATATATATATATATATATATATATATATATATATATATATATAAACATATATGTCTATATATGAACATATACAGACACACATAAATACATATATATATATATATATATATATATATATATATATGTATGTATTTATTTTTTTTTGTTATACTTGTAAGATCCCCGAGGGGAAATAAAGGGCTCTGCATTTCACCCATCTCTGTACTGTGAGATCAGAGAGCAGTGGGCTGCTACTTAAAGCGCCCGGGGAGCAGTTGGTGTATATGTATAAATCGTGTATATTTATATATAACTCATATAACGTTATATGATATATATACACACATATATATATATATATATATATATATATATATATATATATATAGACAGACATTTATAGACATATGTATATATATATATGTATATATAGATGTATGTATATATATCTATATATATATAGATAGATATATATACTGTATATGTACCGTAAAACCAAGAGAATTAAAAAAAAAATCATGATATGAAAAAAATTTGCCATACCAGCCCTATTTGTTATGGTTAATTGCTTTAACAAGATGTCTGATCAGCCAATCACACGGCAGCATCTAGTCATGTAGACATGGTGAAAACGACTTGCTGAAGCTCAACCTGAGCACCAGAATGAGGAAGGGAGGGGATTTAATGGTTACTGGTCTGATTGTTTACTGCGATTTCCACCACAACCATCTCTAGTTTCCAGGTCTGAAGAAGAGAAATCTCCAGTAGCAGCAGTTGTCTGGACCAGAATGCAAACCTTGTTTGACTGCTACGACCACTTGGGAATGTGATGCAATCTTTCTGCAGACACATGGCTTTATTACAGCTAAAAAGAGTGGTCTCGATGGGTTTGTGGGGAACTTTGGATGTTTCAACTGTGGTGAAAACTATGTTTTAAACTACCACAGCTTTTCTCACCACTGTCATGGCACACTACATGGTTTAAGTTTATTTTCCTTTTTAAAATAAAGCTTTCCTACAGAGTCTGTCTGGTGACATGGACAGAAAAAAGTTCACAAGATGTCAACAACTTTCACAATAGTATAAGTCGTGGCCAACATTAATGCATGGCCACGAAATAGCAAGTAGTGGCCACGAGTTGTTAATGCCTGGGAACGAGATAGTATAAGTCCTGGCCACGAGTTATTATTTATAGGAACGAGATAGTATAAGTCGTGGCCACGAGTTATTTATACGTGGGAACGAGATAGTATAAGTAGTGGCCACGAGTTATTAATGCCTGGGAACGAGATAGTATAAGTAGTGGCCACGAGTTACTATTTATAGGAAAGAGATAGTATAAGTCGTGCCCACGAGTTATTATTTATAGGAACGAGATAGTATAAGTCAGGCTACGAGTTATTTATACCTGGGAACGAGATAGTATATGTCGTGGCCACGAGTTATTTATCGTGGGAACGAGATAGCATAAGTAAAAAAAAACCCCATAATATGTGGCCACGAGTTATTAATACGGAAAGAGATAGTATAAGAAGTGGCCACGAGTTATTATTTATAGGGAACGAGATAGTATAAGTCGTGGCCACGAGTTATTATTTATGGGAATGAGATAGTATAAGTCGTGGCCATGAGTTATTATTTATGGGAATGAGATAGTATAAGTCGTGGCCACGAGTTATTATTTATGGGAATGAGATAGTATAAGTCGTGGCCATGAGTTATTATTTATGGGAATGAGATAGTATAAGTCGTGGCCACGAGTTATTATTTATGGGAATGAGATAGTATAAGTCGTGGCCAGAGTTATTATTTATGGGAATGAGATAGTATAAGTCGTGGCCAGGAGTTATTTATACATGGGAACGAGATAGTATAAGTCCTGGCCACGAGTTATTATTTATGGGAAGGAGATAATATAAGTTGTGGCCACGAGTTATTAATGCGTGGGAACGAGATAGTATAAGTCGTGGCCACGAGTAATGAATACGTGGGAACAAGATAGTATAAGTCGTGGCCACGAGTTATTAATACGTGGGAACAAGATAGTATAATTCGTGGCCACGAGTTATTAATACGTGGGAAAGAGATAGTATAAGTCGTGGCCACGAGTTATTAATACGTGGCAACGTGATAGTATAAGTCGTGGCCACGAGTTATTAATACGTGGGAATGAGATAGTATAAGTCGTGGCCACAAGTTATTAATACGTGGGAACGAGATAGTATAAGTCGTGGCCACGAGTTATTAATACATGGGAACGAGATAGTATAAGTCTTGGCCACGAGTTATTAAGAAGCGTGGGAACGAGATAGTATAAGTAGTGGCCACGAGTTATTAATGCGTGGGAACGAGATAGTATATGTCGTGGCCACAAGTTATTAATACGTGGGAACGAGATAGTATAAGTAGTGGCCATGAGTTATTAATGCGTGGGAACGAGATAGTATAAGTCGTGGCCACGAGTTATTAATGCGTGGGAACGAGACAGTATAAGTCGTGGCCATGAGTTATTAATACATGGGAACGAGAGAGTATAAGTTGTGGCCACGAGTTATTATTTATGGGAACGAGATAGTATAAGTCGTGGCCACGAGTAATTAATGCGTGGAAACGAGATAGTATAAGTCGTGGCCACAAGATATTAATGGTGGGAAACGAGATAGTATAAGTAGTGGCCACGAGTTATTAATACGTAGGAACGTGATAGTATAAGTAGTGGCCACGAGTTATTATTTATGTAAACGAGATAGTATAAGTCGTGGCCACGAGTTATTATTACGTGGGAACGAGATAGTATAAGTCGTGGCCACGACTAATTAATGCGTGGGAACGAGATAGTATAAGTCGTGGCCACGAGTTATTAATACGTGGGAACGTGATAGTATAAGTAGTGGCCATGAGTTATTATTTATGGGAACGAGATAGTATAAGTCGTGGCCATGAGTTATTAATACGTGGGAACGAGATAGTATAAGTTGTGGCCACGAGTTATTAATGCGTGGTAACGAGATAGTATAAGTCGTGGCCGCGAGTTATTAATGCGTGGGAACGAGATAGTATAAGTGTTGTGGCCACGAGTTATTAATGCGTGGGAACGAGATAGTATAAGTCATGGCCACAGTTATTAATGCGTGGGAATGAGATAGTATAAGTCGTGGCCATGAGTTATTAATACATGGGAACGAGATAGTATAAGTCGTGGCCACGAGTTATTAATGCGTGGGAACGAGATAGTATAAGTAGTGGCCACGAGTTATTACTTATGGGAATGAGATAGTATAAGTCGTGGCCACGAGTTATTTATAGTGGGAATGAGAAAAGTAGTATAAGTCGTGGCCATGAGTTATTATTTTATAGGAATGAGATAGTATAAGTCGTGGCCACGAGTTATTATTATATGGGAATGAGATAGTATAAGTCGTGGCCATGAGTTATTATTTATGGGAAGGAGATAGTGTAAGTCGTGGCCACGAGTTATTATTTATGGGAATGAGATAGTATAAGTCGTGGCCACGAGTTATTATTTAGTGGGAATGAGATAGTATAAGTCGTGGCCACGAGTTATTATTCATGGGAACGAGATAGTATAAGTCGTGGCCACGAGTTATTATTTATGGGAATGAGATAGTATAAGTCGTGGCCACGAGTTATTAATACGTGGGAACGAGATAGTATAAGTCGTGGCCACGAGTTATTAATTATGGGAACGAGATAGTATAAGTCGTGGCCACGAGTTATTAATGCGTGGGAACGAGATAGTATAAGTCGTGGCCACGAGTTATTAATACGTGGGAACGAGATAGTATAAGTCGTGGCCACGAGTTATTAATACGTGGGAACGAGATAGTATAAGTCGTGGCCACGAGTTATTAATACGTGGGAACGAGAAAAATTTTATAGTATAAGTCGTGGCCACGAGTTATTAATGACGTGGGAACGTGATAGTATAAGTCGTGGCCACGAGTTATTAATACGTGGGAACGAGAGAGTATAAGTCGGGCCACGAGTTATTAATACGTGGGAACGAGATAGTATAAGTCGTGGCCACGAGTTATTAATACATGGAACGAGATAGTATAAGTCGTGGCCACGAGTTATTAAATAGTGAACGAGATAGTATAAGTCGTGGCCACGAGTTATTAATGCGTGAACGAGATAGTATATGTCGTGGCCACAAGTTATTAATACGTGGGAACGAGATAGTATAAGTAGTGGCCACGAGTTATTAATGCGTGGGAATGAGATAGTATAAGTAGTGGCCACGAGTTATTAATGGGAGATAGTTTGTGTATTTTGTGGGAACGAGATAGTATAAGTAGTGGCCATGAGTTATTAATACGTGGGAACGAGATAGTATAAGTCGTGGCCACGAGTTATTAATACGTGGGAACGAGATAGTATAAGTGGTGGCCACGAGTTATTATTACGTGGGAACGAGATAGTATAAGTCGTGGCCACGAGTTATTAATTCGTGGGAACGAGATAGTATAAGTCGTGGCCACGAGTTATTAATGCGTGGGAATGAGAGGTTATTATAAGTCGTGGCCACGAGTTATTAATGCGTGGGAACGAGATAGTATAAGTAGTGGCCACGAGTTATTAATGCTTGGGAACGAGATAGTATAAGTCGTGGCCACGAGTTATTAATTCGTGGGAACGTGATAGTATAAGTCGTGGCCATGAGTTATTATTTATGGGAACGAGATAGTATAAGTCGTGGCCACGAGTTATTATTTATGGGAACGAGATAGTATAAGTCGTGGCCACGAGTTCTTAATGCGTGGGAACGAGATAGTATAAGTCGTGGCCACGAGTTATTATTAGTGGGAACGAGATAGTATAAGTCGTGGCCACGAGTAATTAATACGTGGGAACGTGATAGTATAAGTAGTGGCCACGAGTTATTATTTATGGGAACGAGATAGTATAAGTCGTGGCCATGAGTTATTAATACGTGGGAACGTGATAGTATAAGTCATGGCCACGAGTTATTAATACGTGGGAACGAGATAGTATAAGTAGTGGCCACGAGTCATTATTGCGTGGGAACGAGAACGAGATAGTATAAGTCATAGAAGTAGAGAATATAGACTTGATTTCATATCATTTCAACCTTGGAATGAACTATAATGATATTCTGTGATCTCTTGCAATCAAACACATGGTGGTTTTTAGTAAGAGACACTGAATTCGGGTGCTTAAATTGTACGGATTGAGATGTGAACTGTATGTAGACATTGGCCAAGTTAATGACTTGATCCAGAAGGAGCTGCAAGGACCCGGGAGACTGCATGGTTAGAGGTGGATGTGCAGTTTCCTGCTTCTCTGGATCCACTTGTGTCCCCCCCCCCCATTAGGATTAGAAATACATGTGGCCTTTAGAGGGAGCCTCATTTTCAGCCGTGCACCACAAGTAGCTTGCGTGCGCACTGTGCAGTCTTGCATGCACGAGGTCAAAAACAGGGCAACTGTCACGAACATTGGGCTACTAGTCTGCTGTATGCAGCTGATATAAAAACATATCACAGACGGACGGAAAGTCTTTTAACAACCACAGAAAATAAACAAACAAATAAATAAATTTAAAAAAAAGTGGTCACTTTTGGTTCACAGTACACAATAAACAATGTTGCTGTCCAGGTGCAGAAAGAAACGGATCACCTGCGTCGTTGATACTATGTGCAATAAATCAATAAAAACACAACGCTGACACTAAGTGAGATTCATTTAATTTACAAAATATCAGGAACCTCAAGATAAGATAAGATTACCTGAAAGTGGATTATTTGTAGATTTCCCCTTTGTGGGTGTTTTCAGGGGAACCTACTTGGAACTCTGCACCCAAACAGAATGTTTTCTCTGTAATCTGCGTCATCCTGATGTAAGAGCGCCAAAAATGTCCAGGAAGTCCCCCCAGAAAAGGCCTTCCTCTTCCAGCTCTCTGAAGAACTGTATCCAGAACTACTTCTTTGCTAGGAAAGAGAAGCTGAAAGATGCTCCATGGTCACTGAGTTGTAGTTAGCCAGGTGTGCCAGCTGCCTCTGTGTGGCCCCCACACACCCTGCACACCCATAAGGCCATGGCGCTGTCTGTGCTGCTGAAATAGCTGCAGAACTCATCTAATCCACAATCTGTCCGTTCCGTCCTTCTGTCTCTGTTTGCCATCGTTATGCTTCTAATCGATCAGCTGTGACATCACCGTCACTGCGCAGCGTCTGATGTCCATTTCCCTGTTTTACAAAATTTCTGCTGTCTGGTGAGCAAATTGAATCTCTTAGTTCATCTATGATTATATTCAATATTTTTTATGGATCAAAGTGTGAAAATTTTTTTTCATAGTTGTAACTGGTAGCGGCCAATCAAACCTACAGCAGACCCAGATCAGACATGTGAATTGTTTAATGAAATGGCTAACAGCCTATAAGGGCCCACTACAAGTCCCCGCCCCTCCTCTGCCATGTGACACTTCCTCCGCGCCTGCCGCACATCCTCCTTTTTCGCCCTGATGCCGTTCATCTGACATTTCTGTGCATCCTTCTATAAGCATGCGGGTCCTGCAGCTCCCTCTGGATGGAGTCAAGAACTTGGCCAATGTCCGCGTACTGTTCACGTCTCAATCCGTTTGCTTTCAGCACCCGAATTAAGTGTCTCTTACTAACTACCACCGTGTGTTTGATCGCAAGAGATCACAGGATATCATTATAGTTCATTCCAAGCTTGAAATAATATGAAATCAAGTTTATATTCTCTACTTATGCGACTCATACCGTCCCTTTCCCACGCATTAATAACTCGTGGCCACGAGTTATTAATGCGTGGCCATGAGTTGACATCTTGTGAACTTTTTTTCTGTCCATGTCACCAGACGGGCTTCGTACTTTCCAACTCCACATCTGTGATGTCTGCAGCGGCGCTGATATAGAGATAAGTATTTACATATTGCATATAAAATATTGATTATTGAAATCATTGCGGGTGTTTGCAGACCGCGGTTTGACAGGAACGAAGCTGGACGGCTGCTTTCAGACGCTGTCGGCTTAACGGCGGCTTGGAGGAGACCAGACGACCAGCACACCCTAAGGTGAGAGAGGTGCACGCACCTGTGTGATGCTTGTTGTGTTTATTAATATTTTTTGCCATGTGAAATGGATCTGTGGCGTGTGTGGTTTGGTTCTGATCCAAAGGAGTGGAGCAGCTTTACGGGAGTAAACCAGAAAAGTGTAATCGCTGATTACTGAACAAATACGAGGATTGTTTTCTTAGAAATATGAGAATTGCAGTTCTTTTGCACTTCGTCAAACATGGTCTTCACAGCAGAAATAAAAGCTTACAAGTGGTCCGCTCCGGCCGCCACTAACGTTACAAAAAGCATCCCGGGGACATGATACGGGTCGGATGTACAGTATGTAATCTGTCTTTGTAACGAAAAGCTTTTCTGATTTAAAATGAGACGTAAACTCAGAGTGAAGGCAAACCCGCCGCCGTTCACTATTTCCCTGCCAGCATGGCGCTGCTCACAAAACAGAGATATTCAACTTTCAGTTATAATTTAAAGAAAATATCAAATGTTCACACCTTATTGATATCATCTCCAGAGGTGGAAAGAGTACTGAAAATGTGTACAAGTACTGTTGCATTGCTTAAATTGTACTCAATTACAAGTAAAAGTACTGGTGTTAAAAAAATACTTAAGTAAAATTACAAAGTACTCTTCTCAACATTAGTCAGAGGACTAATTATTTTTTTCACTTGTGGATGTTTTATTGCATCGTCAGTAGCAGACTTGATTGAATTCACCTGTACAAAATATCTGTGTTCAAAGCACATTTATCAGATGAACAAGGTATAGAAAAAAATCTGTTTCTGTAAACAATATGGGCCGGATCTATCAAAGGTTTGCATAAAAACCACACGCTAAAAAATGTACAAACTGTTATTCATCAATAGCTAAAAGGCTTCGGTCTTTGAAACGTGCTTTTTTCTGCAATGAATATGCAGTATGGGGCGTTTACACACACATTTGCGTGTAATGGGAGGAGAAAATGTAAATATATTAATTTAGCACTTGCAAGGTGATTTATCAACCCTGAGACGTATCACATTGCTGCTTTTTGCGTCTGTTTTAGTACGGCCTGAAAAGCAGGTGCAAACCTGCAGCTTTGTGCACAAAAGGCTGCAACTTCTGAGAGGAACGATCCTGCACACACATCTGATTCAGAATCAGTTTCATGAGCATATTCAATAAAAATCACCACAGTAAACCATTATTTTAGCTGGGTCTGGGCTGAAGACCAAACCGGCCATGCTGAACAGCCGTTCACCTGCTGCTGAGGCAGGTAAAGGTGTGTTTAGCTTCAGAGACGGCTGCACACGGCTGCTGCTAGCTACTAGTCCCACTACAGCAAAACAAAAGACTGTCACTGGCTGTTAGGTTCCTCCTTATTTTGTAACGAGTAACTAAGATGCTCAGGTAAATGTAATGGAGTAAAAGTATTGATTTTTCTCTGAAAATGTAGTGAAGTAAAAGTAAAAGTCATCTGAAATAGAAGTAGTAAAGTAAAGTACAAATATAAAAAAATACTACTTAAGTAAAGTAACAAAGTATAATTACTTAGTTACTATACAACGCTGCCACCAGGAAACGGCCATATTGGATTGCGTAACTTTCAGTAAAAAACTGATTTTTGAACATATTTATACACAGGATAAAAATGACAGTCATCTCAAGCTCAAAATAAAGAAACAAGAGTTTGGTTGGAGTAAATATGCTAATCTAATTTGTATATCAGCAGGAAACATTCTATTTTTTTGTGTTTTTTATATATTTATAATTTGTCATAACCTGGCTGACCCCTCTCAACATGCTCATCATTATTTGCAAAGTGGAAGAAAAATAGGATGATCTCATTTCAAATCTGTTCCTTGTCATCACTTTGCCAAAGCCAGGTGTGCAAACTGGCCCAAATCTGCCCAGTAGTCCTCAATCTCAGGTTTCCACAAAGCCTCATGCACAGATGCAGATGAAAGCTTCCATCTCAGGGATGGTGACGTCACACCAGCCATGAAATCTGGGGTTTGGCTGGAGTTGCTGTGTGTAGGTGCTGGTGAGCATATCTTTCATTTGTGATGAGGTTCCAGAAATCCTCATCTGAAAACAGAGACAGGAAGTCACGTGCACGAGCATCTGTGAGATCCTCGTGTCCGTGATGTCCCACAGGCTCGTCAGTCTTTGATCCATTCATGGATCACTGCCTCAGCTCTCAAACATTCCCAGCCGTCATCAGTCACTCCCCCATTCTGATCATCCTGTCTTCTTCCCCTCTTTCTGTCGTCCATCACCGCGGCGGAGAAAACTCTCCCCGTCATCAGTGTGCTTTCTGACAGTTTGTGCAGCGGGAGCTGACGAGCGAGAGGACCTTCTAATCCTGGTCAGCAAAGACCAGAGCAGCACCTCGTCTGCCACGTAAAGGCTATGTCACCGTCTGTCTCTCACTCTTTCCAACACGCTGCAGCTTCCGTCTTTTCTGTCTCTCGCTCTGCAGCTCTGCGTGCAGACAGCGGGTGTCGGGTTTCAAACCTTTTTTTGCTGATTTTTTCATAGAAACAAACTCAAAAATGACGCCAGGAGTGAAGCTGTATGTCGTGGCGATGTAGTAGAGCCAACCAGTAACAGCACAAGGCTGTAGATTTAAAGATGAGAGCTGTTTTATTCAGTAATGTCGCCTGTCACAAAAATGCGACTTTGGCGCCTAGAGGGTTAAATATTTATTGCACATCATGCTGTTCTCCAAGAAGATGACTAACCACACAAAAATCCCAAAATAGTGTCTAAACGGTGAGCTGACCTCTAAATGTTCTGCTTTAATTACATCTTCTTTCTACACATCCTCTTTTCATGCTGTTAAACGAAGTCGCTTTTCCGCTCCGGAGTTTCCGGCACGTTGTAACTCGTGTCCTATTCCAGCAAACACGATTTAACGTGAACAGCTGATATGATCGTGGCAGGCAAAGTTTGCTCTGCATCTGGACCTGCTAACGGTCTTCTCTTCTGTCGGTGGCTCCGCCTCTTTGCTGCTCCGCCTCTTTGCTGCTCCGCCTCTTTGCTGCTCCGCTCTCCACAAACCTGTACCTGCTGCTGCAGCCAGTGTTCTTTCCTCTCTGCAGCGGAGTGGACTTTTATGGCTACAAACATGTGGCATGGTGGCTGGGGGGTGCAAATTGTGGGCGTACTTAGTAGTGATTTATGGTTTTAAAAGCAGCGACGTAGATTACACGGTGTAAATTGTGCTCAGGTATGAGTAAAGTTACACACTTTGAAAAAATACTCTAAAAGTACAAGTACCCAAAAATTCTACTTGCGTGTGCATGCATGTGTGCATGTGCATGCGTGTGTGTGCATGTGCATGCGTGTGTGTGTGCGCATGAGTGTGTGCGTGTGCACGTGTGCATGCATGTGTGATGTGTGCACATGCGTGTGCATGCGTGTGTGTGTGCATGCGTGTGTGTGCATGCATATGTGTGTGTACATGCGTGTGTGCGTGTGCATGCATGTGCATGTGTGTGTGTGTGTGTGCTCCTTTTCTCTTTTTTCTCTTTCTTCTCTTTCTCTTTCTTCTCTTTCTTCTCTTTCTTCTCTTTTCTTCTCTTTTTCCTCTTTCCTTCTCTTTTCTTTCTTCTCTTTCTCCTCTTCCTCTTTTTTTCTACATCTTCTTTTTTTCTCTTGTTCTTTTTCTTTCTCTTCTTCTCTTTCATTGCACGTGTGTGTGCATGCATATGTGTGTGTACATGCGTGTGTGCGTGTGCATGCATGTGCATGTGTGTGTGTGTGTGTGCATGCCTGTGTGTGCATGCATATGTGTGTGTACATGCGTGTGTGCGTGTGCATGCGTGTGTGCATGCGTGTGTACTTGTGCATGCGTGTGTGCGTGTGCATGCATGTGTGCATATGCATGCGTGTGTGTGCGTGTGCATGCGTGTGTGTGTGCGCATGCGTGTGTACTTGTGCATGCGTGTGTATGCATGTGTGCATGTGCATGCGTGTGTGCGTGCGCATGCGTGTGCACTTGTGGATGCATGTGTGCATGTGGGTGCATATGCATGTACGCGTGTGCATGTGTGTACGTGTGCATGCGTGTGGGGGTGTGCATGTGTGTGTACGTGTGCATGCGTGTACGTGTGCATGCGTGTGTGCATGTGCACGTGTGCGTGCTCATGCGGGACATACGTGTCTTGGTTGGTGTCACAGACGTCTCCCACCAGGTCGTTGTCAATGTCCGTCTGAAAAAGACAAACTCTGGTGAATGCAGACTTCTGACCGTCCCGTTTCTGTCACCTCATCAAAATCATCTATTTTATTTTCCTTCTCCACTTTTTCAGGAATCCAACATGTTGTGTCAAAATTCCAGCTATCCCACATCTACCTCTGTGTGACTTTGTGAAATCATTCCTGGAAGCAGTTTCTAGCATCCCGCGTGAACATCAGCACAGTTTGTGCTCGTTATGGTTCGTTTACATTTCATCATCAGAACTGAATCTGAATCTAGGACATCGAGTCTAAACGGGATCACCTGTATACATGAAAGTTAAATAAAAATAAATACATTTAGAGATGTCTGATATTATCGTCCGATAATATGAAACATCGCTTTTGATATTTTTGTTATGTTTTGGGAAGCACTTTGTGATTCTGTGTGTGTAGAAAGTGCTTTAGAAATCAATTTATTATCTATTATTATTGTGTTTTACTAACAAAATCTCCCAACATCCCATTCTGCTCTGAAACCTGGTGAGATCTGGTTCTATCAGCGTTGGTCCAGCATGTTATCCTGGAAGACCTTCATTCACATTCATCACTGTCACATTCTGGTCTGTAAGCATGCTGCTTCTGCTTCTGGGTTCTGGACTTGTCAGGTTCTGGGTTCTGGTGCGGCCCGGCTGCTTCCCACCTGCATGGGGTTGCTGAGTTCAGGACAGCTGTCGCAGGCGTCTCCGACTCCGTCTCTGTCCCGGTCCGTCTGCATCGGGTTGGGCACCTTCGGACAGTTATCCAGGACGTTTGGAATTCCTGAAAACACACACACACGTGCTTTAGGTGAAAAAACACATCATCTGCTCTAATGGGACATTTTACTGTTGTTTCCTTCGTTCTCTCCTTTTCAATTCTTATTCCAAGTCTAAAAAAATTAGATGAGTTTATAAAAAGGTTGAAAATATCTTTATAACACCGGAAATTAAGATTTGTTTTTAGTGTGAAGATATTTGGTAACACATTATTATTATTATTATTATTATTATTATTAAAGTAGAAAATGTTCTTTTGAAACAACAGAAGTTGTCTGCCTCATTTTATTGACGTTTATTACAGCATGTTTTATTTACAGCTACGAAATCTGTCTAAAAAACATACTTTAAAAAAATAAAAAGCCCCCAGATTGATACCATTGATGCCATTGATGATACCATTCATATTTAGATTTAAAAAATGCAGATTTTTGTCAAAAACCAACAAGTTGACAGGAATGAATTATTTCCCTTAAAGCTATGGTCTACGATTTGAAAGTTTGATCATTATTTATAAGCTCATTTAGATGGTAGTAATGGTCCTATAGTACAATCTGCACAATGTGAAGAGAAAAAAAGGAAAAAAATTCATCCACTCTAGTGGCTGCTTGGCTGCAAAAATGTTAACCAACAGGAGCCATCCTGCCGCAGGGCTTTCATTGGTCAACGTAGCTGTTCGTCTCGCTTCTCTCTGCTCTCATCCAATCCCTGCTCAGGCCGACACTTCCCCGACAGCTGACTGCCTGTGTTCCGCGTTGTGCCTCGGCCCCGCCCTCTTCCGAGTTTAAACATTTTATTCATATATTTATTTTATTTTGTGTTTGAAACTTTCTGTAAAAAGTGCGTAGCTGTGTAGCAGCTTAACAACAAGAGGAGAATGAAACAGAAAGGCAGCGGCAGCAGGAAGCGGCTCTGCTCACCCGCAGAAGTTTGGAGAGAAAAGAAAGGCAGACAGAATATGAACTACAAGAGGGGAAGAAAAGGCCGCAGCCAGGTGGTACATCTGCCGCTGGAGGAAACTAGAGGTGGATAAAGTCTCTGACAGAAACACAGATGAAGACGAAACTGGACCAAAGCAAGACGGAAGGATGCGGATGAAAACAGGAGGGAAAATCTGGAGCAGAGACCAGGACGGACTGAAAGCGGAGTATAAACATGGGACACCGGCTGGAGGAAACTCCAGGAGAAGCAGAGACCAGGGACGGACTGAAAGCGGAGTATAAACATGGGTCACCGGCTGGAGGGAAAACTCCAGGAGAAGCAGAGACCAGGGACGGACTGAAAGCGGAGTATAAACATGGGACACCGGCTGGAGGAAACTCCAGGAGAAGCAGAGAGACCAGGACGGACTGAAAGCGGAGTATAAACATGGGTCACCGGCTGGAGGAAACTCCAGGAGAAGCAGAGACCAGGACGGACTGAAAGCGCAGTATAAACATGGGTCACCGGCCGGAGGGAGCTCCAGAAGCAGAGACCAGGACGGACTGAACGCAGTATAAGCATGGGTCCCGGCTGGAGGAAGCTCCAGGAGGATTTGTAGTGAAACTGATGCTTTTACAGCAGACTTTTATTTGAACAGGAAGGCAGTTTGTTTTTTGTCTTTTATGTGTGAGTTGGCCATAAATGTATAAGTCTGTGACGATGCTGCTGAACTTGGAAACGCTGCTGCTGGTTTTCTCTGTGTGGACAGACGGCGTCAGAACGTCAGCTGGTGATTTTCAGTATTGTAAGCTAGCGTCGTCGTCATCAGTGCCGTCCTGAATGCATTAATGAACTCATGAAGTCGCTGGAACGTTGCGTCTCTTACTGATGCAGAAACTGCAGCTAAAATGCACCGCTAACTTCCCGGTGGCTGAGAAAGGCAGATTTTATATGTGAGCAGATGTTCATTTCTGTGGGATGAATGTTACACTGTGGAGCTGTTGTGATGATGCTGGCTGTGGCTGAGGAGGAGGGCCATACGTACTCGGTGGGAGGGATCAACGAGCAAAGAGGGGAGCGCGCGTGGGGGGCAGGGTTGCTTTTTTAAAAATTTCTCAACTGATTCTGAAATTGTAGACCAAGCTTTGATGATTCCCAGCTGGTGAAGTTCTGCTCTCTGCCTGCAGGGGTCAGTAATTTACATGTTTATTCAGCCATTATTACCACCTGGAGGTAGGGATGCACAATATTGGAATTTTGGCCGATGTCCGATATGCCGATATTTTAAAACTCATGTAACCAATAAGGTAGGGTGGAAAAATATCGCTGCACTGAAATATTGTGATATTTTCATATGCCCATATCAAATCGATATTTTAAAACACGTTATTGATCTATTTTACTTCCAAAATCTCGTGAGATTTCGTTGTTCTGTTACAAAATCTCACGATATTTCATGAATTCTCATGAGACTTCATAACAGAATCATGAAATATCACAAGATTTTGTTAGTAAAATAGATCAATACCACGTTTTTAAATGTCAATATGATATCAGCATATGAATATATCACAATATTTTAGTGTATCGATATTTTTTTACACCCCTAGACTTTAGGAGTTTTAAAGTCTGAAAAAAAGAAGTTTTGAAGTCGAAGAAGTTGTTTTTGTTTTGTGTTTTAGACTTTAGAAACAGCAGGCTGATCGGTTAAATATCTGTTAAATATTGGTGGGGAATTGGCCGATGTCCAATACTCAGTTTTAAGGCCGATACCGATAAGGGAGCTGATTATATCGTGCATCCCTACCTGAAGGTAAATAATAAATGAAGTTTAGGATTTTTTGTTTAGTTTGTTTTTTACCAGCAGCTGGTAGTATGGTAGTACGGTCGTACGGTAGTACGGTAGTACAGTAGTACGGTCGTACGGAAGTACGGTCGTACGGTCTTACGGTAGTACGGTCTTACGTCGTACGGTAGTACAGTAGTACAGTAGGCACGGTCGTACGGTCGTACGGTAGTATGGTCGTATGGTCGTACGGTCTTACGGTAGTGTACGGTCGTACGGTAGTCCTGGGGTAGTGTCACTAGTGACAATAGTAGAGTAGTACGGTAGTACGGTCGTATTGTAGTACAGTAGTAGAGTAGTACGGTAGTACGGTCGTATGGTAGTACAGTAGTCCGGTAGTTTTTTCCACCTTCTCGTGTTCCACAGACTCACATCAGCCTCCCTCCCTCCCCAGTCCAGTAGGGGTCTCATCACAACCCTGAGCTCTTACCGTCCCCATCGATGTCCTGGTCACAGGCGTCTCCCTGTCCGTTGTTGTCGGTGTCTTTCTGGTCGCTGTTGGGGACGGTGGGACAGTTATCACACGCGTTCCGAACGAGTCGCTGTCGGAGTTCTGCTGGTCCTTGTTGGGGACCAGACGGAAGTTCCCTGATGGACAGAGGACACGTCACATGGTCACGTGGTGGCGTGTGAACGGCTCTCGTGGACACAGCGTATTGCTCAACTCCACGTTTTTGATGCCGTCTCCGTCAGCGTCCTCGTCGCACTGGTCTCCGATGCCGTCGTTGTCTGCGTCTTCCTGACCGGAGTTTGGAGTGTACACACAGTTGTCCTGGTGGACAGAGACAGCCAGAGACACTCAGACGTGGACAGACACAAACGTTGAACATTTTTTCATAACGGAGAACAAATCCACCTTTGATTTGTTAAAGTTGCCATGACAACGAGTGTCCCTTTTGTGGGGTTTGGGGGTCTAACGTGGTCATGTGGATGACAGAGTGAGTATCAGAGTTCCTGTTCATGGACGGTCAGCTTTGTTCAGAAACGGTCCAATCAGACAGCAGTTTATCATTCTACGTAACTCATTTTCTCCAATTACAAACTAATAGATTTAACCCTAATAGCTCCCTAAGAAAAAAAGTTCCGTTCATGGAAATGCAACCAACCTAACTTTATTTACTAGACTGAGTCCTGGTCTGATCAATAATCATATACCAAAACGGGAAAAACAGAAGCATATAAAAGAAAAAACGTAGCGAAGTTTTATGTTTTTAGAACAAGAGCGCCGCCGTGTTGCAGTTCTCTAAGCTCTGACGTCACCGGGTTGGTATGCGCTCTGGCTCCATATTAAAGGTACAGTATGTAAAAAAAATCAAAGGTCAGTGGCAGAAAAATGTGATATATAATTCAAAACTGTCTTTCTATTGATGTGTAATTGCTGCACTACAACAGCTGTTATATGTTTATTTTCTTGAATGAGTCATTTATATCTACTTGCTGGGGTTGCACATATGGAGGCTGCCATATTTGTTCCACCATTTTTACTACGGTGTCCCTGAATAGACAAAAGAATGCGTGTGAAGTGAGAACCCTCTGAACTTTAAAAGTGCCATGACATCAAATTTCACTTTTCTGGGGTTTTTGGTGTATAATCTGATCTGTTGTGCTCTGATGAGTTCATGTAAATGTCAGGAGTAAGAATCAAAGTTCCTGTTTATGGTCTGTCAGCTTTGTTCAGGGTTCCCGCGGATCCTTAAAAAGTCTTAAAAGGCATTGAATTCATAAATCTAAAATTAAGACCT